>CAEGAG010198520.1:0-45052 GCA_903067065.1 Brachyrhaphis terrabensis
GGGAGGAGGCCCCGGGGAAGACCCAGGACACGCTGGAGGGACTATGTCTCCCGGCTGGCCTGGGAACGCCTTGGGATTCCCCCAGAAGAGCTGGAACAAGTGGCTGGGGAGAGGGAAGTCTGGGCCTCCCTTCTGAAGCTGCTACCCCCGCGACCCGACCCCGGATAAGCGGAAGAAAATGGATGGATGGATGGATGGACAATTTGTGTAAAATGGCTCTTCTCCAGAATCCAACTAAGCTGAGCATGGACAAGTTTATTTTGCCACCACACAGGATGAGCAGGATGGTAAGTCTCAACACTTCACTGCAGGGAATAGTGGATTCTTGGGATCTCTAAGTCTCCATAGCAACCACAGTTAATGGAAGGTTTCCTTGACAAAAATGTTTTGGGGAAAACCAACAATGTCTCCTGCCTAAACAACATACAGAAATGGTTGAGAAGTTAAAGATTAGAAGCGTTTAACAACACACACATACACACACCCCCCACCCCCACACACATATATATATATAGCTGTATATAGAAACAGAGAATACAACATTGAAAAGACCAAAAATAATTCAGACATCTGGAAGATTTAGGTTCAACTTAATCTTTCACTTTTAACAACATTGTTCTTCTAACTGGAAGTACTGTTAACATTTTGGAGTGGACCAGTCAGGATCCCTACTTAAATCTGATGAAGCCCTAAACTGTTCTGCACTACTGCACTATAAGAAAAGTTTGATTTGCTGTAATGCCAATAAAGATTTCTTCATTGATTATTGAACTGTAAATTATTCCTGAAAATTTTAATGGAAATAAAACTGTTAAATTATTTTTTGAATCAATAAATTAAAGAATTCAGTATTGAGATGTCCCATAGTTTGTAAATATACTAGAAATGTGGAAGTTAAAAAGTTCCTTTATGTAAAACATAGAAAAGACATCTGACATCAACATGGAAAAGAAGTCTCATTTACAACATGGAAAAGACATCAAGACCTCTAGACATTCTTGACATTTCAGTGTAGTCAGAAAGTGAAAGGTGGAAAACCACAATAGAAAGGCTGTCAGTATTAAAACCTCCATTTAAGTCAAACTGTGGTTGAAAAGTGAGAGGGGAAAAACTGCTTTATCAAAAACAAAAAAAAAACATGTCACCTCAAGTTGGTGAATAAGCATCAACAGGCGTTCAGGATACATTTGGAAGTGACAAGAGGATTAAAAGTTGTACTGTAATAGCTTCAAAGAAAGTTGCCTATCGTCTGCAAGGTCAAAGCATTTCTGCGTGCCTGAATTGTCTGGGAGGAACGCCAGGAAAACACAATTTTTGTCCGGCAACCACAATATAAGGGTGTGGGTATCTACTATATTATACTGGAGTTTTATTGTTAACAAGTTGCTTTAGTTAGTTGAGACTAACTTTGATCTTCAGAAGAAGCAATGAGGTTTTTTTCATTGAGGTTTTTTCTCAATGAAAAAATCCTCAATGATTTTAGTGTAAAACAGAGAAAGAATGTGAGAAAGTACTTCAAGACCAATGTTAAGTATGGTGACAGATCTGTGATGCTGTGGGTCTGTTGCTCTTCCAAAAAGGCCTTTGGAAGATTGTTAGAGCACTGCATCATAGAAAGCATGGGTTTTGTAGCCGGAGTTGAATAACTATATTGTAAAAAAATAAATAAATAAATAAAGACATGCAAAGAAATGAGTGCTTTTATTTAAAAGATAAGCATTAGGGAATATCTCTGTTTACAGCAGAACAGTGACTTGTGTTAAATATTAAAAAATGCTGCTCAAATATAAGAAATTTTTTTTAAACAATAAAAAAGAAAAACATAAAATAGTATAAGCTTCATATTTCTTCCACAGTAGGCATAGTGTCTTCCCCCCACACCTCATTGCTTTGGCAAAAAGGTGAACATAATCATTACAGTGTTTGATCTCCACCCAGCAAGATGCTTTGCAAATATTGCACACAGTCCTTTGTATGTACATCAATAAACAACTTGGAACATACTTTTTGTTTGCAATGGCTTTAAATACATATATATAAAAAAAACTCCTAATAAAAACAGATTTAATCTAACATTAATTCAGAGGAGTTTTGCAAAAAAAAAAAAGCCTTTTCTGAAAATGTAACTTTATGTCCAGACAGAGAAGCATCGATGTTTGCAGCATATATTTATCAAGACATCAATACAGTGGCTTATAAAAGTGAAATACTGTACATAAAAACATCAACATGATAAAAAAAAAAGAGAAAAAAAAAAACAACAATTAGGGGCTGTCAGGGCAGGGTGATGTAGTGACATGCATATTTTAAAAATCCCAACAGGAAAGTCTCCATAGAAACAGTGTTCAGTCTTTAGGTAGAAACAGGTGAAACTTACATTTCAACAAAAAGTGTTTTTTGCCAGATGAAAGTCACTGCTGCAGTGTTACTTTTCTCACACGCCCACCCTGAGCACTGAGTCACAAATTGTGGTTGTCTGAGTGGACCAGAGTGCAACACAGAGAGTGAGCGTCCCAGCATCTTCCAAGCAATAAGCTGACAGATCTGAGCTGGCCTCAATGGTGAGCACACAATGCTCACATCCAGAACTGGATTATATCACTGAGGCTGAGTGCGGGATGCCCTGGATGGTGACAGAGGTGGGCGTGCCACTGATGGCGTTGAAGATGTGAAGCGAGTCGGGGAGCACACTCTTCATACCGTCTTCCACAGGAATGATCTGGTAGGAAAAGCGACAACTAAATCAAAACAGAAAGCTCGTAATAAAAGCCAACAGACTCAAAACTTGGGGTCTGCTTGGTTCGAATCTTTTTCATCCTTTACAATGAGGTAAAAAAGAGGAGATTGTATTGCATGCAGCACCTTTTTGTGTCTTCGTGCCATGATATGTTTGTTCACATTGTTTATTTAGGAAGAGTTTTTCAGCATTTTTTTTGTATACAGTATATGCAATTAATATGAATGCTTGTCAAATTATAAATGTCTTATATCAAATGCCAGAGATGAAGAAATGTGGGATTAAAATCTACCAGTTACTTCTAACAAGTATTTTTTTTTAGTTGCTAATAAAAAAAAAGTATAATGAGAATTAACGGAGTAATCTGATTTTTGGGCGTCAAAAAATTGTTTCCTCGATTGATCAGGCACCTCCGGTTATCCTTAAAGGACTGAAATCGGTTTTGATTGGGGCACCTGCTGTTCAAAATATAACATTTTTAATCTAAAGTTTTGTTTTTATTAACTGATGTATTCACTGCTTTTTTAAACTGCTTATTGAACTTCTCATTCACACAGGATGACTTTACCTATACTCATAACAGAAGCAACTAATGGCCACTCAAAATGTGAAAGATAGAAAGAAAAGTTGGAATAATTTTTCTACATTAGATTTTCTATATTAGATTTTTAAAAACAAAGCTAAAATTATTACAGATATTAGAAATAAACCATACTTGTTTCATGCATCTCTAATGAAAAAAAAATAAAAATTTTAGGAACAGATTTAGATGCATATTTACACAACAACACATACTGTACATGCATATAAACATTCCGCACACGCATGCCAGAAAGTACGTCAGCAAGCCAAAATAACAAAAGCCAAATAGTGACTGTTGGTCTAGCTAGCACCTTGAGCAGTGGGGGGATTGAGTTGGACAAAAACTGATTAATATACTTTCATCCACAGGTGAAATTTTTTGGTTATTGTTTCCCTTTCATAGGACAAACAGTATTGTTTATAAATCAATCAATTTATAGTGAAAACAATTGCTCTGACAGCTCAAATTATGCAATTCTGTTGCACAGCAGAAATTTGCATCATGTGTTTGCTTGAATCAACCTCACATAACTTATGTGAGGTTGATTTCCTGTTTACTGCTGGTGTTTAAAGATAAAGCGGTTTATGATCTGATAGCTTTGAGCCTCGGGATCAAGTGTTGGACCTGGCTTTTTTTATAACTACTTCAAAGGCAGGACTTTTACTAAGTTAACACATTAAATCCAAACGGTGTTTGTCTAGCAAGACCAACAATTAACTCAATATTTTGCATTCGGATGTTTCTTGCATTACCATCAAATCTGCTCATGTCAGCACGAAGAAAAAAAAGCAGAGAATGTTGTTATCAGGGAGTGCTTTATCGCTCAGTAAAACAATATAAAAGGCCCTCTGATTACTGTGCTTTCCACAGACCGTTTCAGAGGCAGGTTAAAGGTGTTACATTATTATGTTAAAACCAGTAGGAGAAAAAAAGAAACAGCAGCAGTAGGAGCGGCAGCATTGCCGAGCTTACCTGCTCGTGCATGATGATGGACAACTCTCTGGTCAAGTCTCTGTAGTTTGCTTTCATCTCATTGTGGTACTCCTCCTGGTCCTCTTTGATCAGTCGCTCGTTAATGCCCAAGCCGTGGCCACAGGCCTCCACAAAATGCCTGCTTAGAAATACACTGTAAACATGCGTTCAAGAGAGATTACCTCAAGGTAACTGTAAGACTCTTACACCTCACCTGAAGACCTCTTTGAGCTGCTTGACCTTGTTATCTGGATACTTCTTGGCGCTCGAGTCATCCAGAAAAGCTCTGGCGTACGCAAGTGGTCCTGCATTTACCTGCCATAGAGAGAGTGTACATTTTCTCATAACATTATACTCTCATTTGTACTGGTGTGTGTTTGTGCTTTGGCAGAACTCAAAGTGGGCACCTGGACACTGATGCTGCCTTGCAGTTTGAGCTGCAGACGGATCATGTCCACCTCGCTGGAGGAGCACAGCTGGTTGATCTCGGCCACTTTTTTGCTCATTTCATCGATGGCCACCTCGATGGGGCTCAGGTCGGTGTGGTGTTGGTACATCACTGCGATGCGCTTCTTCACGTAGGGAAAACAGTGTGTTGCTGAAGGAAGCACACAAAGAGGCGAAAAGCTTGAATTAAAGCTAAATGATAAGGTTTCACAGTTTTACAGCCAAGGGTCCATCTAAGTGGAGACTGCTCATCAAATAAAAGTTCACACATATTTGCAGATAAGATGATATGGCTGAACTTTTGTATGTCTTGCACCATAAAGTAATACAGCTGTAATAAGGATTAGGAAATGTACATGTCAAACAGCTGACATGTTCAAAAGCTAATCAAGATTTTCTATTCATAAACAGGAACATTCTGCTGACAGATGCAATCAGTGATTGACTAATGAGAAATGTGCTCAGTGTTAATAAATGGACTCATGTGAGCAGGAATGTGACACAATGGCTTTTTAAGTTTATTTTCAGATGATGAATATTACATCCCTGAGATGTTCAAAGCAAAACACAGCTGTCTCTCTGACCTGTTTGCTGTGTTCCTCTGTCTTCATGATGTTGTTTGCTATCTAACAAACTTCTGAGGCCTTCACAGAACAGCTGGATTTATACTGAGATTAACTCACATACACCTGGTCTCTGTTAATTGATTACTGGACTTCTGAAACCAACTGGTTAAAATCAGTTGTAGGGGTATGCTGTCAGAAGGTATTGCTTGTTTTTAAAGAAACAAGCCAAAACAGTTGTTTAACTGAATTACCACTAATACTAATAAAGAGCAGCTTACTGGTGAGTATTGTCCTGCGTTTGCACTGCTCCTCCACTCCACCTTGCTTTTTGCCAGATATTGTGAAAGGCATTTCGAATACAAATCGCCGAATGTTGTGGCTCCTTTCAAACTCTGTCTTTCTGTCAGCCAGCTCTTTCTCATCCAGGTATGGAGTCACGTGGGTCACTTGGATATATGCGTACTTGGAGTCCAGGTCTTTGGGATTAATCTAAAGAGGAAGCACATCATCTCAAGATATGAACTCCTGCTACAATGCAGCACCAATTAAACTGCCAACAAATTAAATTAATCAACAATCTCCAGGTCAAATGCTGTTTTTGTTTCTGTTCATAAACTGCATCAAAATGAAAAAAAAAAAAATCTGTTCATTTATCTGGATCCACTGAGCATTGGATCCCTGATAACTTTTTTGCAGATGATCTCACCCGTCCAGAATCCTGAATCATCTTCACGTTCTCCTGTCCAAACTTGTCAGAGTAAAGCTTCAGGAGCCTCTGGGAGATCTCAGACAGGGGTGTGAACTTGGGCTCTTTGTAGATGTACTCCTTACCATCTTCATCCTCAAAGAAACCCTAAAAAAGATGAAACACTCTGAAAAGTCAGCTTAAATAAGCACAAACGCTGGATTAATCTACTAACAGGGGAAGCACATCAAACCAAGTATAAATAGAGAGTGGGAGGCATTCTGACACTGATTAAAAGACTCAGCTCTGATCTGAGCAGTCCTAAATACACAATATACTATCTAAGCTCCAATAATGGCAACTAGAGAAAAACACTTGTGTTAGTTTATTAGTTTTATATCTAAAAGAGATACGGATGCCATAATAGCACACTACAAGTTAAAAGTCCTGTGAAATGAAGAGTGAAGCCATGCGTTTATACAGCGGGATCTAAACCTTGTGATTAGCTTTGTAAAGGGGTTTCCTACTCTGATTGTGGCGCACAGGAGGAGTTAAGGGGCTTAAACATCAGCACTGCACATGAAACCGCACTGCAGACTGCATTAGTGAAGGAGCACAACACTGAAGCAGCCTAATACACACTGCATCTGTCAGACTAATTTACCTCAGCCTCTGAATCAGTAAACTGGTACTGCTACAGGAGTGTGGACAACACAAAAGAATAAAATCATTGTTATTCAAAAACTATAATAACCATGAGCACATTAACTGGAAAAGACATCTATTCTTATTATTTATCAAAGAACACAGCTGGAGGTAAACACACTCAGAAAATATCACTAAAGTCGACAAAAATGGTCAAAACTGAAACCTCATGAACTAAATTTGCAATTGCAATACACGCAGAAATGCTGAAATGAGCACAGAAGTGAATGAGTGCCATGCAACATGTCCTTCAAACAGAGATTAGCAGTGCTGGTTGTTAGTCATTCTGTGCCAACTCAACCATCTTATTTCGATTGCTTTTGTTCTTCTCAAGTGTTACATCATCACATTACTATGTTATGTAATTGTTTTGTAAGACTGTGCAATATAGTTAAATCTGTGTTGTTACTCCAACACATTTCCAAATTGTCTGGAAATTTTCATCGTTTTTGCAAAGGAATGCTCAGTTTTAGTGAAATGTTCGCCAATCACACATTTAGCTGGTTGGATTGTTTCTCACTGCCCTTGATGCCAACATCTGATTTGGATATAAGTGGTTGCAATGCTAAACAAATGTAGAGTGTTGACAGTGTACCAAAAAAAAGAGAGTTAACAGTCAAACCTAACTTGCTTTCTGTGCAAAGTTTGCAACACAAGTACTCCATGTTATTAAGATGATGTAACAGGAAGAAACCTTCTCACTGCAGAGAAATACACCAACATTCATTTCTATCTGTTCTGAAGATTTGAAAGAAAAGGGATACGTTATCAGTTTATGTGCATAATAAGACTTTAAACAATTACAGTTTCAAAAAAACTTCAACTTTCTGTCACATCTTGATTTTAATGAGATGTCAGTGAAAATGCCAGAGTACCATAGGTTTCTGTAACCATATAGTGCATGGAGTAACGTAGTGCTGCCCCTCATCCACATGGTGAAAATGAATTAATCAATTAATCAGCTTAGACCAGCTGACTTCACTTTTGTTTCTTTTAAAGAGTTAAATGGCAAAGTGGATGAGTAATCTGTACCATAGACGCTTGAAAATAACAAAAATGTTTAGTGTGCTTATCTTCGATAGTTGCTTAAGCTCATGCATCAAAAAGCAGAAAATACTGAAATGTATGTTTACCGAAGAAGAGATGCTATATTAAAGCTGAGTGTTTTGAGTCACCTCTAAAATTACCAAATATTTTTTTTAAAAGTTGAGTGGATTTTTACCTATCATAGATGAACCTTTCAACAGGAACAAAACCTATGAGCAAACTCTCAGCTGATGTAAGAAAAAACCCCACAGTAATATGAGGTGACACAGAATAGCACATTGGGTAATTTGAAGCAGCAAGCAGTGTTTGACAAGTGCAAATGAATTAAAGCAGCACAAACACCAAAGACTACGACTGACAAAATCAGGAAGGTCTCCTGTATGACTTACCGCTGCCTTCAAAGAGGATAAAAAAAAGCAGAGAAGTTGGGTCATAAAATGTTGCTGCATGCAGTCGGGCTCTTAAAATATACTCAGCAGCTTGAAACCTGTGCTCTTCAGTCAAGTTTTAATAATTTACAGTCACACAAGCAATGTGTTTGTTTGGAAAAGAACACCAAACCTAAAACCCTAGTGGACAGATTGTGTTACTGCAGTCTGAAGGCTGACCATACCTGGCCAAAGAAAGCCACTCTGAAGTACGTCCCCAGCAGCCTCTTGCCTGTATGCATCACCTCCGTCACTTTGCTGTATGCACGATGCAATGTGTCATACAGGTGGGCCAGTTTCTGTACAAAGGGAGACAGCAGAGTTGTAGAACATGCTGGAAGCCAAGTAAAATGAAGACTAATTCAATCTGGCTAGGAGATTGTACCCGTAATAAAGAGACAGTGTACCTCAAAGTCCCTGCGCTTCTCATAAATTGGGATTATGAGTTTATAGATGTCTGAGATGAGCTCATAGCGCTCTGCTTTCCACAGGCCGTCTGCACACTCCTCCAAAAGCTCCATTAAAACGTCCTGAGTGGACGACAAATGGAAAAAATAACGCATGGAGAGCTTAGTTAAAGGGGTTTGAGGAGACACAAGTACAGGCCGATCATAAGGACCTGAAAAGGAACAGAGTGCTTTTGAACCAAGATATTAGGAATAGACAGACAAGCACAATAATCCTAAACCTATATCAGAATAATACTTTTTTTTTTTAAATCAATCCTCAGACTTTGTATGATTCTCCTAATTCAGCAAAAGTAACTATTCATAATTGTAACTCTGAAATCTATAGACAAACTTAAAGTACATGAAGCCCAAGCAGTGGAGTTCATCCCAAAAGCTGAAAAGTCTTTTAAGATCAACATTTGATTTGTACTGATGCCAAAACTTTTCTACCTATTCTTAATATCTCAACATTGTGATAATCCCATAATGTCAAAGAAAAAAAAATAACACTTCAAAACTTTGTAGACCACAAAGACATTATTTTACCAAATAATTATCTGACTGGCAACATAAGACATTAAACCAAAAGTAATTGAAACATGATATTATATTGACTGGCCTGAGCAACATTTTAGAGACTTCACGAAAATGGCATCACTATTTCTTAAATAGGAGAAATTATGTGACAAATTAGTGATGGTCCATTCAGTTAACATCCCATCTTATCACTGTTCGTTGTAGCCCTAAGTCTCAAAGTATGACTAATTAAATAACATAGAACAGAAGACAACTGCATTATTGTTTATTGTTGTTATGACCATTCTTGAAAATAAGACCTTGTGTCTCACTACCATTAAACTGTATAAATAAAGGTGAAATAAAAAAAATTTGAAAAACCTTTTTTATTTATTTATTTAATTTTTTTTTTTTTTTTTTTTTAAGCAATTTTGGCCAACGTTATTAACAGCCACAGTGAAACTACATGTGGCTCCATTCCCCAGTTTGCAGACTCCTGGTATAGAACATCAAACTAAACTGGACTGCTGGCAATTTGTGCTATTTTTTTAATGTCCAGTGGATTAGCTCACTTGGATTAAAATGGCACAAATATGCAGCAATCTTCATTTTACATCTGTGTTCATTCTTGCTAAATTGCTAATTAATGAATTTAATCAGCATACGCAATGTAGTATAAACCAAATTTAGTTATTTTTACCTTTTTTAGATAACTTGGATATATTTCAAATTTCCTCTCAACTCATTAATCTTCATTAGATAACAATAGACACAAAATACATACAGTAAGAAGAAAATAGAATTACTTCATTAAAATGCACATCCTGCATCCCGACATCCTCCATCATTGCAGCTTCTTCATCAATGTTTGGGGTTACAACTCGGAAAGCTGAACAGCCCTGCTTGAACATTCCTACATGAAACAGGAGGAGAGATGTTAATATAAGAAGAACATTTCTAATGACAAATTAAAGAACTGGCTCAAAAGCATTTTCATCAGAAACAACTGAAGCACCTTTTCTCCGGAGGTACTCTGCCACGAGGGCTGCAACATGAACGTAACACATGGCCGCCTGGGAACCAAAACATTAAAAATGACAATCAAAATCACAAAGGGGTCTGTTGAATGCTAAATTATCCATCGTAATAGCACAATCCAGCCCAAAGAACCACACACACAAACAGACAGGAGTGTTATCCCAGACCTCTGATAGGTCTCCATTCTTCACATGGATTCGGGCCATGCTGTCCAGCCAGGTCTTTCGCAGCTCGGGGGTGCTGGCGTACGACTTGGCAAGGCTGTACTGCAGGTCCACTAACATTTCTGGATCTCTCTCATGCTCCTTCATTTGAGCTGTGGCCATCAAAACGGTCCTGATGCGTTTTGTCAAGTCCTTCACATCTGATGGGAAAGCTGTGTGCTGTTGAGTGGGACAGAGTTCAGACAAATCCTTGTGAATATAATTTTCACTTTAACTTGCTTCTAGAACACCTACATTTCCCCACTTTCAGACAATAATGGATATTTCTAGTCAATCCTATGACATGTGGTGTTGGCCAGATCAAGGTGTAGGAATGCTGAGTATAAATACACAATGCACTTTTAAGATAATTTTTTGTGAAAAGTCTTGATATGTAGATAATTTCCATTTCCGCTCTAAGAGTCTTTGCGTGTCCTAAAAAGCTCCACATACATTTGATGTATTATTATTACTTACGCAGAACTCTGTTAGCTGTATTGCATAAAATGCCATTAAATCGCACTGAAGTTTGTAGTGTAAAGGTTGTAGGGGTATGAACACTTTTCAAGGTACTGTAAGGCTTAATTTTATTCTTTTTGCTATGAAGCTCCTCACCTTGATAGTTCTGTCACTGTTGGCACAATTGTTGATTATTGACAGAGAATGCTGGAAGCGGGTGCTTCCAATACCGATCACATCAGCGATCAACTGACTGACAGCAATCACCACCTGAAGCAGAAACACATAATTCTAAGAACAAAGCAACTGTTGAGCTTTACAAAATATAAAGAGTTACGTAAAAACATCACACACTACTATGGAAATCAGCTGAGAGAAGCATCTTTTATTAAACCGGTGTGTAGAGACATCGAATTGCAGTTTTGTTGCAGCAAGGAATATACACTCACCTGCAGGTGTGTTCTGACAAAGGACTTGCGACCTGTGTAATCAAAGTTGCTCTTCATGAGAAAATACAGCAGGTGGGCTGCATCACTACGAATGGAGCTCAGCTTGGAGTTGCAGCATTTCAGAATCTCGTAGCAGAAGGCTGCGCACATATCTGCACGGCCTTCAAAAAATGTGCATGGGAACTGCAGAAAGAAGGCAAAACCAGTTTACCCTCTGCCATGAATTTTTGGTCAAAACAAACAAACCATCATTCCACAGGGGACCAAACATTCTTCAGACCTTGTAGATAAAAGTGCGCAGTGATGTGAAGACCTGTTTCAGGGCTGTTTCAGACTGATTGATGTGCAGGAAGCAGAGATGAACTTCAAACACCTTCTTCATCAGTGGGCTGTGGCCGTGGTCAGAGCAGAGCTGTGTCTGTATGGAACAAGGAATGACCTGTAAATTCAGATAATGCAGATAATTCCGGCCATGGCTCCCGACAGGTGTTTGATCTGATACCTTAAAGCCCATGATGAAGATGCTGAGAGTGTCCAGGACTGTTAGACACACTTCAGTGGCGATGTTGGCCTCCAGGAGTGACTGGTTCAACACATCCGCATCGGAGTGACTGTAGGCTGAAAAGAAACACACATGCTGTAGCGCTTTCATGTTCTTCATTAAACTCTGTCAAGAAATGCTATTAACATCAGAGGTTATCATATAAGGCAAAGCTGATGCTAAAACGATTGAAGTTTTCTTTAATAATGTTGAACATAAAAGTTTCATTCCAAGCGAAAGCCAAAAATTCTTATTCTTTGCAGCGGAAAATTGCTCATCAGGCAAGGAAAACACATGGTGTGTGTTTTCATTGGTTCACAAAGAAACTGTGTGCTGTTACCACACTTTGAAAAAAAAATCTCAATGGGTTCACCTGAGGGTTGTGTGTTTATGCTCATGTGTGTCTGAGCTAAAACGAGTGAAAATTCATCATTAAATTTGCAGATGACTGTAATCATTAAACTCTTGAAGGATAAGGAAGGTGATTGTGTAGAGTAGTACAATTCATGGTGCAACAACTCATCCTTTTGAAAACAAAAAAGATGGTGATTGGTTTTTGAAGAAATCAGACTATGATTGTACTAACATGTTATAATGGTAGACAGTATAAGAATTTGGCCAGCATTCTGGGCAATAAGATAACTTTTGAGATTAACAATGATTCCATCTCTTAGAAGACCATCCAGAGGCTGTTTTCTATTTTTGGTAAATAAAATGGTTTTAATGCTGATCCATCTCTTTTAAGAATACTTTATTTTTCCTTTAAAGAAATCCATTTTAACTTTTGGAATGGTAAGCTAAGGTTAATAAAGAGAGGTCAATGAGAACGGCTAAGAGACCTTAATCAGATCTTCAGAACAAGAGTCACTAGCAGGGAAATATTGATACCTAAAGGATCTTGGTATCCTCTGTACATAGAGTTCAGGACTCTACCATCAGGAAGGATGTTTACTTGTGCCCAAAAGGCAAGATCAAACCACAACTTGCGATCTTTTATTGCTGAGTTCTTTAATTGTTCTAGACAAATTGTGTTATTTGGAGTCCTGATATAATTTTGTAAATTTTGTTTGCCCTTCATGTGAGTGTTCATTGTTATGTGTAAATTTTATAGACTGCTGGAAATTAATTGCCCCTCTGGAACAATAAAGTATTTCAATTTTAACATTTGGCTTTGTTTTATCAGAACATTAGTGACAATTTGGTGAAGGGACATCGACATCTGTGGGGATGCTTTATTGACTAGTGGTGGAATAATTGATATAAAAACAAATCAATTAAAATATCTGCAAGCTAAGCCCAAAAGCTGTGAGCTTTACTAGAAGACAGAAGAAAATGTTGCTAGACAGCATACATGTGGTCCTACCCCTTATAAACTATGATATGTCTATCATGGACAATAAACAGCACCCTCTCCACCACATAGTGGACAGACAGCGGAGCACTTTTTCACATAGACTGCTCCAGCTCCGCTGTCGTAGGGAAAGATACAGGAAATCCTTCCTGCCTCGGGCTATCTCACTGTACAATAAAAGCTAAATTATTGTTATGCACTAATCAGTGCAATTTTGCACAACTGCATTGGGGTACATTGTGGTGCATTACGTGAATATACATATCTGTTTTTGTATCTGAATCATTGTAAGGACTGTTTTTAAGCTAGATTTTATACTTACTGCATTTGACAATTATGATGTATAGTATTTTATATTTGTATTTTATTTTATTTTAGCTACAACTACTACTTGTGGTAGTCATTACTGATTGTCTATTATGATTGTTTTTAAGCTGCAACTGCGAAGTAATTTCCCTGTTGGGATGAATAAAGTACTTCTATCTATCTATATCTATCTATCTATATGTGATTTCTCCACAGACCAGCATGTTTGAGGGACAAGGGGAAGCCCTGGCCCTGAGAACCAGCTCCACTTTGTGCCAAAAATGCAAACAAACCTCTTGCTTTGGTTAAACAAGGGTTGGTTAGTCCTTAAATACAACCCTGACTCCCCAAAATCCTGAGTCTACAGGAAAATGTTAGATTTGAAATAATGATTACAGACCTCCACATTTAGAAAGTTAAGAGAACATTCTCCCAGCATTGTCAGTGAAAAAAAATATTTATCCATGTTTATGCTTACAAACTGTCATAACGGATTTTACTCAGTCAGACCAACTGCTTGCCATTTTGCAATTTTTTACTCAACTCTTCAATGTACAAAATATCATCTGTCACAGGATGTTTTTACGCTTTGACAGCAAACAATGTGAAGTGATTTTTTTTGTGTTTTACTCATGATCTAAATGGCTATAAGACTCCAATACATTATATCTACCAGAAGCAGGTCTCAGCTAAGGAGCAACGTTGCTGCAAAATGGATTACTTAGAAGTCCGATGTGGAAGTGCATAAGAGGGAAATGGTACAAAACTGGTCCACAATTATTTGTTTTTTCGTTTTTTTTTTTAGGAAAACTGAACAGTTTCTTCAAACAGCATCCAGTTTGGAATGAAACTCTTCACATTTCTTAATGGATTTATTTTCCAAAATGGGAAAAAGTCAAAAGCAGATGAGCTGTGCAGCGGATGAGAAGATTTAGAGAGCTAAACTTCAAGTTAAAATAGGCATGCTTTATTTTATTTTTTAAAAAATAAAGTAGGCAACAAATGTCCTGGCAACCTGTCACATTCTTACCATGTTCTACAGATATTCCAAGTATACTTGAAATCTTTCTTACACTGAAAACACAAAGAAACTGTATTAAATTATGCCTTTTCATAAAAATGCCCACTTTACTCCCCTTTGATTAACATAAAGCTGCCTTTACCCAGCTTTAAAAGAGTTTAGCGATATTTTCTTGACATGTTTTTCTGCTAGAAATCTGATCGAGTTTGACAGAGGATGATGAGGAAGATAATGAGAAGCATGAGGGGGGTCAGACTACATGAGATGACAAGTAAGAGGAGGGTCTTTTGGTAGAGCATGGTTGATGGCACTTACTGTAGTTAAAAGTGTATGAGTTATCCAGGCTGCTGAGCTGCTGTAAGCGGGCATGCATCATTCCCGCCCTGTTACGGGACACAGGCAGAGTCTGAGACTTCCGCTCATGTGCTACGGGTCCTGCCCCTTCCTGGTTCCTGATGAGGAAACAGGATAAATTAGACGGAGAGCTGGAAAAACCAGCGGGGCCAGAGTTCGTGGAGCAGGTCAAGATGAATATTTGTCATTTTTACACACCCAAGAGGTGTAAGCAGCACTCAAATGTGCCAGGAAGTCAAAATTGTGACCATGAGTGCATGTTTAACATGCAGCCTAGGGTGAAACATATTACAGCATTAAAACACAGCAAGTTAAAGCTTAAGCCATGCATGAAAGAACGAGAGGCGGTGAAGGTGGAAAACCAAAACTGTCACAGCACTGCAATGAAAAATACCATGCAGTCAGTCTGGGGAAATCATTTCCCCCGTTAGCTTACCCAAGCAGGAGAGGGCAGGAGCCAGCTTTTATATCAGTATGTTAAACTTGTCAGCGTTTGAGTGAATAGAGATAGAAACAGTGATGGCAGGTTAGAGAGAGTAAAGCCTCTGAGAATGGAGGCCAAAACACCCAAATATGAAGAGAAGAGAATGAATGGGTGTTCAGATATATCTGAATCCTGCAAGTACTTATACTTTACAGACATAATATTTTACTTCAAACTTGAACCTGGATAATCAGTGATACAGAAGTGTACATCCACTCATCATAGGCATAATTCTCATGTTAATTTGGAACGTTCTGTGATTTGTTTGAGATGTTATTTTTCAGGCTGGAATTATTTCTATTTAGTTTCTACTTAGCATGAACATGTTACATCATGATGAGGATCTTAATTTTATTGTAGTAAGATAAAATCTAATTGATACTTACAAAGCACCAAAAATAATTGCACAGTTATGATTGGTATTTTGACCATTTTTTTCTTATATTTGTTTTCATGAGAAGATCAGTTAATAGAAATCTGTCCAACAATAAGGTAAAGTCATTCAACTAGTTTATTAATATAATAATTGGTATGTTTTTTATTTTACATTTTATAGAACAGTATTTGTTTGTGGGGTGTTGACTGGAGAAACACAAAATCACAGCCCTCTTTCTGAACTATGCTACCAATGCGTTTGACCGTTTTTGATAAGAAGAATGATCAAATATCCAGCCAGAATTATGCCAGGACTGCATGTATAATGTTGTAAACTTTGTGTGAGCACAGAATTCAAAATTAATTTAAACTTCGATGTCTAGTTCTCAATTTTTAGTATCAGTGAAGCTGTTCTAAGCACAAGCTCCAAATTATTTCAAAAATGTATACCAGTGATGAGTGTCTGCTCCTCCACATTATTATTTGTAAAGATGGCAGAAACAAATGAAACATGTTTCTCTTTCATAATAATGAATGTCAAAAAGCAAGAACACTGCAACATTACCTTGCAATGTATCTTTTCCCCATGTATCTGAACTGATGGAGGCACACTCTGAAGAAAGGAAGAGAAAAATCAACCATCACACTTTTTATAAGGACTTATAACTCCAATGTATTTTAACAGTCAAGACAAGCCTCTCACTCAATTAAGATAAAGAAGTCCATCAGTTCAGCAGACGAAGCCTTGTTCCAGTATGTGAACAGAGCATCTGGAGGGAAAAAAATACTGAAACTGTGGAGACAGCTTGTTTGTTCGTGTATTTAAAACAATGAGTAGGGCTTCTTGTTTTACCTTCAGACATGCTTTTAAGCACATGTAAGAAACACATGAGGAGGCTTTTGATCTCTGCCTGGTCCAATTTATCACATCGTATCAAGGTGCTTCCCAGGGTCGAGGCAGGTTGGTTCTGAGACAAGAAAACAAGGAGTGTTTAAGTGGTGACAGACAAATAATAAATATTCTTTTCCACGGACGTGCTAATTTCTCTTTTTAAATATATCAAGACAAGCCAAACCAGACAATTATGCAGTAATGGCTTTTCACATGAGAGGAATTGCTCTTTGCCCGGGTGGCACAGTGTCATGGGTTGGTGCAAACCTAAAAAACAGTAGATCTGCCATTTGTGTCACAAATATGACTTATATTGCTCTTCTACCATGTCAAGTAAAACAATGTGCCAACCCCTGTATTGTACAGAGCAAATATAACTGTTCATAAAAGCTGGCTAATGCTTGAGCTGGTATCTTATATATACGTTCTACTCAGTGTTATATTTGATCTAGGTTGAATGTAATCATCTATAGATCAAAATAATATATCTTGACTGATCAAACTTTAAATAGATATTTTTTTCTTTAATCCAGAATGAGACGCAGGAAATTTTCATTGTTTAGGAAAAAACATGAAAATACTTTTTTTTTTTTTTTGGTATCAAAATAACATAATATTTGGAGAAATTTCTGGCTCCATAATGGTTAACAGATTTCTTGGCCTACCGTGTACGGCTTTTGGCGTACATAGTAGGCCTCATGCTTTGCAAATTTAGCAAGACGCACTATAGTCTATTTGTTGTGGTCTGAATCTGATAAATATGCAGTTCAGACAGTAGATTGGGAGAGTGAGGCTGGGGCAGTTTTAGGTCATCAACACATCACCACTTAAACCGCGCTCAATTTCAGCCTCTACGTCTCACAGACTAATTCAGTTTCCATGTAAACTTTTGTCTCACCGCAACCATTTATGTACTCATAAAGTCAATCCCAGCATTCGATGCCAACACATGTTGTACTAGACATAGAAAAATGTATTATCATCTCTTTTCCTAAATGGTTATGGTGTTATTAGGGTATATGCTCTCACTGCCAGGGGGAAAGCTGTTAACTTGTAGAAACAGTATCATTAGTTCATGTTTTTACTGGGAATTGTGGCTTTAAGCAAATACCATTCTCCCAGACGAGGTAAAGAGCAGACAGCAAACTGAACCATAGCGGTTGAAAACAGCTGTACCACAGACATGGTTGGGAAATAATGCCACACATGTCCTTTTGCCAGCATTCAGTCTAGACTAAAACAGGAGGTGGGTGACTTCATGGACAGCATGAGGCAACTGGAGCAGCTTCCTGCAGTTTTAACTTGTCACTCGAGAAGAGCGAGGTCGACGTTACAGTCAGACGAAGGCAAAGCAATGGGGGTGTCAAATCAGTCAGTCAGTTCCCGAAACCATAAAAGGAAAAAAAAAAAAAAACAGAAAAAAACACAGGGTCATTTGCTGGGCCACTTCAAAATGCTTATATCAATTCCACTCTGTAAATATGTCACACATAAAGGGTAAAAGGGTGCATCTAAATATTAATTAATGATAATAAAATCATCACTGCATATTTGTTTTTAGAAATTTGAGGAATGAATAAAATCTGAAAACTACATGCCCAGTTTTTCTCCTAGCACGTTTACAGATCTGGAAATTTTTAATTTCAGGCTTTAAAGCTGTGTAGGAAACTAGGGGAAAAGGAAAAAGAGCAATAAAACAAACTTTGTGATGCAACAGGTCTACTTTACACCACAAGAATAAACATGAAAGTCAGAAAATCCTCTGGAAAAGAAACAGCTACAGCTTAGGGGAAGTAGGACATTCGAGACAAACACTAACATTCCCAGATGGGACACTCCTTGGAGGTGTGAAGAAGAATTATACTTGAACAGATCTGATGGACTGCAGATGGATTTCTGGGATGCAGGGGATGGTGAGCAGGGCGAGGTCTATGGTGGCTTGCTTGGTGTGAACAGGACACACTATGTCCTTAGTTTCCACAAAGGGAAGCAGGCAGACAGAATGTCTCCATACAAACTTTTCCATTTGCTGTGGCGGATCGAACAGTGAAGGCAGGATGTTGAAGGTAGAGTTAACAAACACTTTCTCTGTCAGGTTTTTTTTTTTTTTTAAACTTGGGAAGAATGTGAAACTTCAGCGAAGTGCAATGCAATACATGCTGGTTGCCTTAAAAAGATTGAATTAAGTAGAATACCTTGTCAAGAGAATTGGTTTTGTCATGGTTCCTCTCATGGAGGCTGTTGATTGATTCTGTGCTGATGAGGGAGCCACGAGAGTCGGTGTGGCGCATAGAGTTCACGTTAGGGGTGGAAACTGCATGAGGGGAAGCTGAAGGGAAAAAAAAAATCAAAAACAAAAGTTTGCTGTTATCAGGAATCATTTAAAGTTCCTGCACATTATCTTATTTAACTTCAAAATTCTACATAAACTCAATAATCCTACTTTCCCCAGGAGATTTAGCAATTATTTGTTTGTAGGATTATTAACTTTCAACTTCTTTAATAGTAATTTGTTCTCATTAAGTTTAGGTCCAGAAAACCTGGAGAAATCATAAGGTTGAAACGAGATCCTGAATTTGATATGGAACAGTTTTTTATGGGTTGTGGTTTAAAATATCAGTAGTACTTGGAGTAAGGACTAACATTTTGTGAACAGATTCTATAAAGCAAAGTTTATACACATTTGTTCCTATATTTCAACTGAACCCGAATTGAACCTGAATTTAAAATTGCTTTAAATTTAGGTTGAGATAATGGCTCCCATTTCAGTCTAAAAAAGGAGTAAAATAGTTCCTTTTAAATGACAATTCAGTCATTACTACTATGTACAATATTAACTCCTTATATAATATGGTAACAACAAAGAAAGAATATCATTCGAATAAAATAAAAAAACCCACAACATATTCATTTACTGTTACAAGACATTTATGAAACTTAAAGAAAGAAAAATTGTCAATAAAATAATTTTTTTTTTTACAGCAATTCAAAACCTGGAAACAATAAAAGTAAATTCTAGACACTTTCAAACTGGGTAGGAACACTGATTCAATTAAATAATGTTTATTTTTGTGTTCTTTTTTTGTTGTCTTCTTAACTTACTTGTGCCCGAGATAGCTCCAAAAACATCTTTGTGAAAGCTGGTGTCCAGAAATGTGCTGGACCTAGGAGGTGTCATCAAGGCATTCGAAAGGAGCGAATCGTCTCGTCCATTCTGAGTAAAAAAAGACAATCAAAAGAAGGAAAAAAAATCAATAAAATGTATCTGTTCTGAAGAAAGCTTTTTGTATTTAGTAAGGTTATATATATTCAATGTTACTTTTTTGCATGATCTAAAACCATGTGTGACAAAAAACGCTGTATGCAATTACCTTTTATATATATTTTAAGTGCCTTGAGACAGCATTTGTTGTGCACTGGTAATACATAAATCAACCAAAATTAATTGAAATTCAAGAACTAATCACCAAAGCTGATGTGGGACCTTTATTTTTTTTACTGTAATTAGTGCACTTCTTCTCTTTCTGACCCATTTATGATGATGTTTATAATGCAGAACTTTTTAAATTTAATGCTTGCATTACTTTATGTTTGTTCTTGTTTAGAATGGATGGAAATCAATACTCAAAAGAAGCCACTAGGTGGCTCTCTTACATTGTTGGAGTGGTTGACAGGGAATGGGGAGACTTCCTTCACATTAAGCCTGTTGACATTCTCCTGAAGCAGACCAAACAAGGGGAAGTACAAAGTGGCCAATCTGGCCTGCTGACTCTAAAACAAAACAAAAAAGAATATTTAACATGATCATCATACATACAAGTGAAAATGTAAGAGTCAGATAAGCGTTCTGAAAGCATACGTCATACCTTGGATGAATAGCGGTCATCAAATGTGTGTTTAATCATGAGGCTCTTCAGGACCTGGATGGCTATCTGCCGAATCTCCCTGAACTCCTGCAAAGCAGCACTGACCTCCCTGAGCAGAAGCCCGACCAGGAAGTGGTTCCTACAGAAGTCCTCTGTCAGAGAGTAATCCATCTGCAGATCTGCGGGGCAGGGAGAGGTTGATGACGACTTTGTTACAGCCTGGAGCAAGTAGGAAACTAAGCTTCCAGAAGGACATGAAGCCACAATCAATCCCAGACAGCGAGAGTGAACATCTGATTCAATGTAAATTCGATCAGAACCGTTAAACTAGGGAGCATCCTGGAAAACAACTGATTATCATGAAACAGAAGCAGACAGAAAGACAAGCTTGCATGTTCAGGTTTGACTGATTTCGCCCTGTGTTTCACATCAAGAATGTGGAAAGACACAATTCAAACTCAAGACCGAACAGAACCCAGCTTATCCACATATGCACTCAAACAACACTGCAGACGAGAGAAGCGATTTGCCTTAACATTTTTTAAAACTTGCATTTTATTTGTGCAAGTCTTAAAAAGATATCAGAAGTTTCAGTAGCTACAGAAAAAATGGCTATTGAATCTCTCTTATAACAGCAACAGCTTCACTGATGAATAATCACATTTAAATCTGCTTTATTTGGAGACAACATGCAGGGAGGACTCCAACCACCTACCTACTGGAGTATCATCAGACTCCACTGTATCATCTGAGGACAATACAAATAATTGAGGCAAACAAAAAGAAATACCTGTAAGAAATGCTGATGGGTCTATTTCAAAACAGTTTCTAGTTGTTATTTATAGTGCAAAAGCTTTTTAATCACTTCTCAGAAATATTAAAAACCCTTAAGCTTTTTTCCACAGCCAACAAAGTTAAATGAATTTTATCAGAATTTTCCAGCCGGAACTTTAGTTTGTAAAAAGAAAAATAAATAAAAGCAATTAATTTTGAACCATTAAAATCTACGTAAATAATTAATTGTTATTAACTTGTTACAGTCCTGGCCATACACAAAACGTGGAAAAGTTGCAGTGGTAAACATACATTTGCAAGGCACAGCACCTGAAACGTTCTCACCTTGAAACCTCAGTATCCTCCCTTTTCCAAATGGCATTGGCAGGTTTAAGGGAACATAGTGTTCATGATTGCACACAACGCGTAAGAACTCAAACTTGAACTCAAACAGCGTCTGCATTAAGAAAGAGACAAAGACCAAAAAGCTGCAGTTAAAGCAATTATAACTAACCAGAGTCCTGAGAGATCTTGGACTGCAGTTTGTTTCTATTAAAGACATCATATGTAACAAAGTACCTTTGGATCTCCGGGCATGAAGCCGTTGATGTAGTTGTTGATCTGTTTAAACACAAAGCCTCGGTCCATCAGGTTGAAGCAGCGCTGCAGAACAAATCAGATAAATTGCGTAATTATTCAGATGCACAGAAGACAGAGTGGTCAAGAAGCTACACCAGTAAAAGTAAATCTTTATTGTCTTAAGTGCACCTTTATGAAGACAGCTAGGCTGTGGTTGGCATTGCGAGCAGCATCCAGGTTGTCTTTGTACTTCTGAGTGATGTGTGGCATCATCATGTTGACCAAAGTTTCCACAGTGTGATGAAAAGATGCAGAGAACCGCTGATTCCTTGACAACTGAAGAGCACAAATGGTAAAATAAAATACACATCCAGGTTGGGAAAATAGTAATAGTCAGCTTTATATCTTTTCACATGAGGAAGAAAGTGTAAAACTGACAAAGTAGACTGGAAAAGCTAGTTGTCACAAGACCAAGAAAATCAGACTGGTTTAATGCCTGTTAAACCAATATTTTAATTCCCAAATTCATTTGTAATATTATTATTATTATTATTGGAGTTTAACTTTATTCTAATAATTATGAAAACTACAATCTTCAACACTTTGTCTTGCAGATGAGTTAGAGGTTGTATTGTGCCTTTACTAATACAACTGCAGGTTTTCTGTCTAAAAATGCTTCTCTGACTGGACTATTTTATCATACATGTTGTGTCTTTTTTCCACTATGGAAGTAGAAAACTGTAGTGCTGGAGTTGTATAAAAGCTATGATTACTGCTAACTTTGACTACAGCCAAAGAAACATCAGCAGATACGTCTGAGTTAAACTTACCCTCACTTTGCAGCTTTCAATCAAGTACTGAGCCATGGACTTGACTAAGGCTTCAAAGAAATACCATGAATACTGCAAGACAGACAAACAGTCAGAAAAACCATGGAAAATAACAAACTTTTTAACTCCAGTCACTTCCCAAAGTGCATATGTTTCGGAGGTTCACCTTGAGCAGCTTGTTACTCGTCAGGAAGTCAGTGGAAGGCTTCAGGATTACAGTCATGGCTTTCGCCAGCTCCTCATGTACTGTTCGGGTCGTGGAGGAAGTGTACGACTCAGTCCTGAATACAAACTGGATCAGACACATTCACAGACAAATGGTGAGTTCTGCAGCATTCAAATAAAATCCAGTTTTATTGAGAGCTCTCGTGGGTTTTACCTTCACATAAGAGCGAAGGTAGTGTTCCAAGCCTTCCTCGTGGCACTGAGCTACAATGTGAATCATGACCCTAACAGACAAAGAGGCAAAAGGCAGCATGCATGATAAGATTCATTTTTCAACAATGACTTGTATAAAAATCCCTTTCTGTAAGGGAATTTTAGGTGCACTGGATATCAGCAATCAATAATATTCATTGAATTTTAATAAAATATGTGGAAACTCTTGCCTTGTAACATTTACTGCTACGTCCTCCTGTGTGGCACTGGTCAGCACTCTAAACAGCTGATTGAGGATAGTTGGCAAGAACTTGATCATCACGTGACTCTCCATGGCATGCAAACTCTGTTGGTAAAAGATAAAGGATGTGAATATATTTGCTGAACTTATTACAGCACAGATTTACATTTTGTAAACTTTCAATTTCTGAAGGGTTAAGAGTAAGAATTTAGATAATTTTGGGATTGAGTAAATTGAAGACATCTGTACAGCACAAATCCACAACAAATTCCATCTCAAGGCATTTTAAAGACAAACAGATCAATTTCCTATCGATAGTCAAATCAATCCAATCCGATGATCATTATGATTTCTCTCTTTAATCCTCGAAATGCAGTCAACCCCAATTTATTATGTAGATTGGTAAAAAGTTAAATACAAAAACACAGCTGACAGAATTGGTTCACAAAGCATAATTTGCCAATATAAGATGCCACACAATTAAAACATCATCCCCACATTTTTCAGTTTTAAAATTATCTGATGTTGCTTATGCTCCTGATTCAAGTTAGCCACAAAATCCTCATCGCCTCACCTCTGAGTCCAGGGTTTATCAATAACAACAGGGGGCAAAGGTGAAAACTCTGTTAATGCACACTTTTGCTCCAGTTCCTGGAAATAAAAGGTGAGTTCCCAGAACATCTGTCCCTGCCTTCAGGAGGCTAACACAGCATGCCAAGGTTTCTGGAGAACTGCCATCAACCACAGCTGACCTGCTGTTTGGACCTCTGGCTATTGTTCATGTTCATAGCTAAGTTTACATTTAAATTGAAGGTATGCACTGCAGCAGATGCTGTTTTCTGTGTCAATGTTCAGCAGGGGAACAGTAAGCAAAGGTTTCCATGAACTGATACTGACTGATGGAAATAGCAAAGACCAAGATCTTTACACCATAAAAAAATAGAGAAGAGCAATACAAACCAGTGAAGGAAAGATTTAAAATTTATTCTGAAATTATAAAAGTATGTCTTGACAGCTAACCCTTTTTTGTTTTGTAGATGTAACTGTATTTAATCTAATTACAAGTCATCCTTTCTACATCCAGAAAGGACAGGAAATATATTTAGTTACATTTTATGTGCAAATCTGTCACTTAGATAACTCTAGCTTTTTGTTAACTTTTTCTGTTTCTTCCAAGACCAAATTTGAAATGTACCAAACTTAGAAGTTTCTCAGGATAAAATCATCTCTTTTTTTCTTTTTTTTAGATTTTTAGTGTGTGAGACCTTTGTTGTGGACTCAGTGTCAACCAATATTTGGTTTGTTGGTATAGTCCATCAGATTTAAGTGTAAAATGCCCTTTTTTATAATGTCTCAAATGCCATGCACTCTAGTAAAGTCCTTAAAATCTTTTAAAGACACACCAGCCCACAGAATTATAGATCCTTCATTGTACTTGAATACCTATGAGGTGTTTTTACACAAATTCATTCCTTGCTCAAACCAGAACCACATTCTTTCTGAAAAACTTAATCTTGATCACATTCAACTGAAGCACATAGTAATAACACTCCAATAAGAAGTTTTGTGATTTGCTTCCCAAACGTCTGAATCCCTGTGAGGCCTTTAAGGAAATTACAGCTACACCCTTTATCAAGTGGGCTACTTTGCTACACCAGTTGCTAATGGAGTGTTACTGCATGGTTAAACAGTATCTATAATTGCACTAAACTATATTTTTATGTGCTGATGACCTCATTTGGATCTTTAATTTAGAAAAACATAACAGAAGTTCTTCTTTCAATAACGCTTTGCATCACCTTCAGTAAGAAAATTTAAATTTCGGACAGTCAGTACCTTCAGATATTTGACCAGTTCTCCTCCAGGTCCTTGTGCTGCTGATGCAACACTCTGACAGTGATGAAAAAAGTTGTGCAAATGTTGATCCTGAAATGCACAAAACGACAAACAAGCACCCAAATTTATTGCAAATAACTGCATTACTATAAAGAAAAACAACTACGAAATGACATGAAATTAATAATTAGTTTTACTTCTTAAGGGTTGTTTTATGACAAACCTGAGTGTACACAGTGGACACTAGGTGTGTGGACACTTTAAACAAGTGTTTTCCTCCATCAACCCACTTGACCTCAGGACTCAAATGCTGTAAAAGACAACTCATGTTTTATTAGTGTCAATGTAGAAACAATGACATGAAGTAAATACTTAAGAACTTTAATAACAAAAAATAACAAGGATACAGAAACATGTGTGTGACAGGTAGCATTACTGAAGACTGCGAGGAAAGCTCTACCTTGCTGGCGCCCTCTTGACAGCTGAGGTATCCGGCAGGAAGGTTAGCAGCAACAGGGATGTGATGTTCATTCATTATCACCCGGCCGTCCTTCAGCAAAGGGAGCCAGGCGTATCCCACTGAGAGCAGATATAGAAGAAAACAACGAACTTTCCAGTGGTTGCCAGTAACAACAGTAACACAGACGGGCTTAAAGACTGAATCCTTTTTCACTCCTCCTCCCCAAAACTGTAGGCCTGAGTTTTATAAGTAGAGCCAAGGCTCATACTGTCAGACTTTTTCTTTCTTGAAATTATGTTTGCGAATAACAAACTATCCACGGTCTTAGCAAAAGACACTCAAAATACATGCAAACGTATTTGTACTATTTGTATTTTTCCACATTTTGTCCAAAAATTACTTGTGGAAAAACGTGAAAAACTTCAAGGAGTATGCATACAACTGCAAGCCATTGTAGTGCACGTCATAATTATGGTTCTTCCTTAACAACCCTAAAAATAATGTATGCCAGCACCTGAAGCAGGCTTAATAAACTATTTATGTATGAGCTTAATGGTGATGCGACTAATTAGAAAGAAGGAAATGGAAACTGCAGATGAAGCATGGCTTCCAGAAGGAATGTCTTAGAGGCGTGTGTACATTACGGGGTGACAGCATTAAACAGGAATTGCCTTTTGCATGTAGAAGTTAGGGATTGAGCACTACCTTGAGTTTCAACCACGTCTTTCTTCTTGGTGCTGGCCTTGCTGTTGCTGTCACAGCTCACATGGTAGAACGTAAACAGCAAATGATGTTTCTCGTGGAGCTGTGTTGGCAACTCGATCTTAAACTAATCCATAAGAGCACAAGTAAAAGTGTTAGTGCTGGGGTTTACTTCAATTTAACAACATATTGGATGGGTTGTCATGAGTTTTATTACTTCATCATAGAACTCGGGGTTGTGCTGGTGATGTAATACTGAGGTAAAGGCATTTTTGGTAAACAAGGGTCCTCCGGGTCGCCCATAGATGCACTGAGGAAGGAAGAAAAGTTATTTAAGTTCTGTGAATTGCAAAAACAGTCCTATGGAGAGTCACTTACCACCTCCAGAGAATATTTACCTTAAGTGAAACAGCTTCTTCGTCATCTGAGTCCCTGAACTCAATGCAGACAGCTATGTTTCTAGCCTGATTAAAGACAGAAAGCAAAAGTGACCCAGTTAAAAGCACTTGGAAAGAACAGCAACTCTGACAATATCTTAAAAAGCTGGTAGACAAAACATAATCAATATGGATTAAATCTTTAACCCTTCAGCTCTGCTTCCCACAACTGCATAAACAAACCCACAAAGAAGCAATGTGATGGTGCTACCTTTGCAAATGACTTCTGGCTGTCATATTTCAAGTGCTTTGGGTAGACGTAGAGGTGATTGTTGTAGATGGTGAAAGGCTGAGAACATTTGGCGATGAATGGCACAAACTCCTCCACTTCGAAAAACACACTGCTCCTCTCACTGACATCAAACTGCTTCACAGGAATGTAGGATGAGGTAATGCAATCTAGACGGAGAAGCAGGAGAGACAAGAGCTCAACAGTCAGCAGACAATGAGACCTGTTATGTTCTGAGGAAAAGCAGCTTTCATCTCTTCTGTTAAACCCCAAAGGACTTACTCGTTAAGTCTGGGGCAACACTGTCTATGGTAACATCAAGGTTTCCAAGGATTACAGGCAGCTTGGCCATCTTCTCTGGTCTGTGAAAAGGAAAATAAGCTTTAGTTGAGGATTTGTTAGACTAAATAGGAAGCAGACAGGTCATTTAGAAAGGATGTACGAATGTGATACAGAGGTGAGATTTTCCTAAGACAGCAATATTTTTGCAGGGGCAGACATTTTCCACCCAGCACATCTGTGTGATTACTTAGAGCTTCTAATAACAGAGCATGTTCAGAGAAACTTTACTCACTTTCTGAAATCCGCTAGCAATTTGAGCATGTCTTCATTGGACAGTTTGTTGCTGTCCTGTCTGTACAGAGCTGAGAAGCGGGCACTTTTGTCAAGTGTCCCAGATGCATCTTTGAACAAGGGTCTAAGAAACAAAAACATCCTAAAATCAGGAAATAGTGTTGGATACATTTGTGATGTGAACTAAAACCATCCTTGAAAATTGTTGAAATCTGAAAAATAAGCAGAAATGTGAAACATTTATTAGAGAGAATAGAGTACCTTGCTGCCCAGGCAAAGGGCATCCTGTACTGACCCAATCGACTACACGCCAGCTTTGCATTTTTCAGGACCTTCTGTGCCATCTAGTGGAAAATAGAGACACTTGACTAAGATGTTAAACACATGTGGAGTGAACACCATTGCACTTCAAGTACTGAAACAGAACTTGGCGTGCTGCCTAACCTAACAAAGGCAAATCGGAAACAAATTTCAAATGGTGATTGTCTGAAATAAAGCTACTTGAATATTGTACTTCCTTGCATGCTCTGATTTGAACAGCTAATATACATTCTGACAAACAGGAATGATTATTGATGTAAAAAGATGTAAACGTGCTAAACTCAGCAGGTTAACATGCTGAGTTTAGGGGAACATGATGCCTTATAGGGAGACTGTGGATAGCTCATTACCTTGGTGGAGTCTGAACTCTTCATGTACGGCTCGGCACAGTGGTTGATTCCACCCTGAAGCACCTTATCGATGCGAGCCACTAGGAAGATATCTGGATGAGGGCAAGTCACTGAAAACACTCCCTGTCAGCACAAGCAGAAAAGTTAGACAATAATTGGTCATGCCAATTTTAGCAGTCATGATTTAACTTCCTCTCTACCTGTTTGGGATATAGCAAAGCTGCTTCTGGCACCCCATGGATAAACTGCTGCCCCTCGGATCGGGCTTCACCTCCTCCATTCACATACTGGCTGGTGTTACTGGGAACCATTCCCCTGACAGACTGGTGGTTTAAGTCAACTTGGAAGTCAGAGGAGATTTTCCTGCCATTCTGGATGTCGAACAGCGACAGAGTGACATAGAAAGGCTCCACCTGCAAACAGCAACAGTCTGAGGTGATGATGATGTTTCCTGAGTTCCCACTGTCCTGTAAACTTGAACGGTTTTTGAAGATTAAACCAGGTAACATCACCCAAGATGCCATAAAACAGTGACACGTTTGCATGATCTTAAAAATATATTCATACCTCTTTAATTTTTTACTGACTTTCTTATGTAACAACCATGAATTATGATGTACTTTTGGATTTATGTGGCAGACATGACACAACGGAGTATTTGAGATGGATCCCAACAGCATCATGCCACTACTGTCATTCACTGGTGGTTGTGTTCAGGGTGACATGGAGTGTACCACAACTTTATCCACAACTGGTCTGCTTTGTTCCTTTGTTTATATTGTATGAAAGGCATAGTTTAACATGAAAATGATTTTCACTGAACCATTATGAACAATTAGAGAGTAAATGCTACATATTCCATGCGGTAGGATTTGGTTATTCCTTTGTTTGTGAGTCGATGGAAGCTTTTTGTTAACATTAACAAAAATCAACATTCCTCCTCTATGTGTGTGGAGAGAGAAGATGTTAAGATTTCAATGGACAGTAGTTTCCAGGAGGGACAGCAGGACTTCAGATTTCATTATAAATACCTGAGCCAACAGCCTGGTTGCTGTCTTTACAGCACTGAGAGCCCATCAGGTTGCTCTGACAAACCACTTAATTCATCTCAGTGGTATATTTGTAACTTAGAGGCAGTTCTGAACTCTAAAGCATTACGTTTGTAGTCGGCCCCTCCTCGTTCTCTGCCACGCAGCTTTGCAGGTTGAACGAGAGATCGTTGCAGTTGACCAGAACCCGCTTTCCAAACTTCTCCTCGAACTGTTTAATATCCGGCTCTATTCCTGAGAAGTCCAGTTTCTGCAGACAGCACATTGGCAAGTTTGATCCTTTATCTTGAAATTATACTTTATCACGTGTGAATTTTATTATGAAACCATGCCGAACCTTACCTGTGTGTCTGGATCCACTGTGAACAGCTTCAATCTGGTTTCACTCCTCATTCTTGACTCAATGTCCCTGGTGCTCTGTAAGGGAATAAAACAGTGCCTAAACCAGAGGAAAAACTGCAAAGTTTCATGCCCAGATGGTTTTACATTTAAGACATTTTGTTGCCATTTGCACCCAGCTGGAAGTGAGGCTTCATATTTAACAGATGACATGAGGAATGGTGGCGAGACTGATGTGGTGCCAGCATCTATCTCAGGAGCAGAGTGTCACTAATCACACTCTTTTCACCCATAGGTTTCCACATCTAAAAGCATATGTTTTTTATATTATGCAGCACTGATTGCAATAACAGCATCAGATTATTTTTTTCCATCAAATGTCTGAACCGAAATTCTTTTCGGTCTGCATGACTTTGGATGCTTCTAAATTAACAGATCTTTAAAATTGCCTGTTTTCCTTTTTGTTAGATGATTTTTGACAGGAACATTTTTGGAGGCACAGTAAAATATTGATGCTGAATATGATCCTAAGATGTAAAGGCGGTGACCTTTGAGTCAGTATTTTTAAACCCTTTTCTGTAGGGTTTCTGTAGCTTTTACAGAAATCTTTCTGGTGTTTAGTGACACACTTTGGCCACTTGATTTGGAAATGTTCTGGTTGGAAAGCATTTGTCATCCCCTGCATATTACTATGGTTTCCAAAACCTTTGGAGAAGAAACAGATCTGCTGCATCATACACCCTAAATCACACCTAACAGGGGGCATCAGGTGTTTCTATTCTTCAATGTGAAGTGCTTGTTGCAAAAAACACTTAAAGGCATATACATACGCTGCAAGACCAGAGAAGTTGCTTGTTTCACTCGAGGCTGAAAGCAGAGTAGCTCCACCATTCTGCTTTCTGTATGTGATGGAACTACCTTATTGCAGTAAAACCTAAATTTTTATTAAGCTTTTTTACACGTTCATGCGAGGTTCCAATAAATATGGAGGTCTGTGTTAAAAGTCAGATCAGATCTACAAAAACACACGAATCACTGCCAAACTCAGGCATTTGATCCCAAAATCCCAAATGAAAACACATGTTTGTGGCAAAAGAGTTTCTCCTTCTTTGGTTTTTTAAAAAGTACCAGAAGTGTTGTGCTGAATGCACAAGTAGGACCTACCTGAAAGCTATCCAGGCTGCCAGAAGAACTGTCTGACTTTCCAAGATCATCATCTATAAGAAAATATAAATCACAGTGGATGTAAAAAAAAAAAAAAAAAAGAACACCGAGATGGCAAAGTGAATTCCCCATAATCATTTCCTGACATGTTAAGGCTTAATAAACACTAATTCAGCTGTGAAAGTTGTGGAATTGGGACTGAAAAGGAGACACTGGAAGTCTCAGAGGAATATTACAAAAAAAAAAAACCCTCCCAGATATTTTCAACCTCAATGACCCCCAATCCTCTTTCTCTAAAGCACAGGATAATTAATAAAAGCTGAAGAGTTAAAAAGATTAGTGGAGCATTCTGCAGGGAGGCAGTTGCTTTTTCTCTCTTACAAGGCTAAGCCTCCGAAGAGACGGGAGGTGAGCATTAGAAGCCTGGGTGGTCTGGTACTACATCTCCAACAACACCATACATTAAAAAAGCTACTAGGAAACAGAGGAGATGAGTGCCATGACTTGTGGAAGCTGCTCATAACGAATCATTATCATCCAGCATCTCTGAAGGTAATCTAATAATGATAATAGTTGGGCAGCATAATTAGCCTTGTTACATAAAAACTAATGAGGAACAAACCAGGGTCACATTGTGTCAATGGTTACGCAACATTGTACTCATCAGCTTAAGAGAATGAAGAAAACAAAGGAGAACAAATACGAACAAGGACAAACATCAACCAAGGCCGCCAAACTCTAAATGAGATTTAGTGTTAGACTTTGAGATGTATTTAATATTACAGGTGTATGAAAATAATTTCTATTATTTGTCTCCCTGCACTACAATATTAAAGGCAATTATACCAAAATGCAACAATTTTGAAATTGGCGCTGTGGGTTCAGAAATATGTCTCAATTCCCAAGTGCAAGGCTGAAAATTGTTGCATTTTGGTATAATTGACAGTACAAACTGTGTGGACTTTCTTCATCTTTCACATTTCTGACAGCAGAAACTTAATAAGCAAACTTGATTTTGCTTAGAAACTGATTGATTAAAGATTCATCATGGAAACAAAGTATAATTTACCCACCAAAATTGATTTAATAAAATAAATCACTGACTTAATTCACATACTTGATCACTGTTATCATAAAAAGCAACTTTTTTTGTTAGTTGTCATGTTAAATATTTGCGTGGACACAAAATAATACTCATTGTCATATCAAACACACACACACACACACACCATCATGAACGTCTCCATTCCTCTTCTCCTGCATGGCAATCTCAAAGCTGCTGTGGAGGATCTTGTTGAGCATGTTGATCCAGTCCTCCATCTCTGCTTCGCTTTCTGCAGCCAGCAGGTACGTGCTCTTATCCTGCATCTTCAGCTCGAAAGCAAACCTCCGAACTTTGTTGTTCTGCACAGATAATGCAATGAAAACATGAAAAAGATAATAATGGTAAGTAATATTCTGCACAGATACCAGACTTAAGACTGCAGGGTAGGGGGAGGTGGAATGTTTTATTACCAGCTCCAATCCAAATATTAAACTCCTATCCAGTCAGCAAAAGGCAGAAGACGTTTATTTTTATGATTTAAACCATGCGTGGTTCATTTCAATACCTCCCCTCATCCTCACTGCTCTCTCTATGCTTTGAAAGCTCATAAATCTACTAAATGTTCACACAGTTTACTGGATCAACAATTTCTCTACATAAATAAGCGAGAGGTGAGTCTTGCTTTGAAGGAATGTGGACTACAGGTGAAATAAGTTGGAGCTAAACAAGAGTGCAGCACTGACCTCCCACAGCTACAGAAAAAAAAAAAATACCTGCAGCCAAAATGTGACCTCAATCAGCCACCAAGAGTGATGTCACTGCCCCATTTCAGGCTTTTAACGATTCTCAGTTTCAGCTCATTCAGAAGCTATTGGGGCCAAAGCAGCTGCAGTTTGTTTGTGACACGACAGCTCTGCAGAGGTCAGACATTTATAATGGATTTTAATAAAATAGCTAGGAGTCTTTAAAGGATTGGAGAAAGCTGTCTCATTAAAGTTAGCACTTTGGTGTTTGTTATTCTGTGTCATTTTCTTTTACTTGTCTGAACATTAAAAACAACAGAGTGGGAGTGACTGGGAGGAACAGTCAATGGCAGGCAGAGTGAATAATGAGGGGTGTTTAGTCAGTCAGTGTCCCTGATTAAAAAAAATTATAAGAAAAAAAGAAAACAAAAATGCTCTGACAGATTGCATTATATACCTATTTATATTTCTGAGCTCAGACTTGGTCAGCAGAGATCACTACCCACATATTAGGACAAGTCAAATGTGTTTTTGTGCAAATGCTTGATCCCTCCCAAAGTGTTGGAGCCACTTGAAGAGCAATATGAAGTCATCTCACATGCCATTCCAGCTGCAACATAAACATCTGCAGGTCTACTCATGGAGCAAGTTATTGGGAAACGGCTGTGGGCCGTGGCTTAACGACGGGTGATTCTGAAGTTTGCTTGGAAAAATACAAGAAATATGAACTGAACAAACTAGGTTACTTGGAGCATAAACGGCCTACTAAGGGTGATTATGTTATAGTCTTGGCATAGAGTGAGTTTGGTCTCTACTGCTTCAGATTATCTGATAACAACGCTATCCAGATCTACATGTCATGCTCAAGCTACAACTCCTGTAACCAGGCTCTTTCCACACGGCACCCAATGCTCAGGCATGATGCCACCACAATATTGAGCTGTGACAATTTCACCACTGAAGTTTTGTGCATGCTCAAACAATCTGGGAATTTTCACACTCCAATGCACGTAACGAGGAGTACATCATCATACTGTACTTGAAACACTCCAGAGGACCTCTCTAAGAACTCTCCAGTGTTCTTAGAAAGGACTTATTCATTTAATGGCCAAAGTGTTGGTTCTTTCTGAGAGCGATAACAATGGGGTTTGACTAGAAAGGAGATAGTCAAGGGGATTTTAAATCTTTTATTTTCTGGTTATTATTCTGCTTTTCCAAAGGTTCTTTTCATTTCAGATGTTTAAGCCTTTGTTTAATGCCAAATATTGATATAAATAAAATTTTGTTGCTATAAGAAAACCTAAAGAAAGGTAAAGTTATCATAAGTCACAAAGATAAAAGCCCTAAACATCTTGAAAATTTTAAAGATAATACCAAAGTTCTGCTCTCCCTTGTGATCGTATCCCAATCATCCAGTTGAACTCCTGAGAGGTAAATCTTTCCATCAACTGTGATGAAAGCTATATAATAATGCCCACATGAATTGTTGACTCCATATGAGCAAATGGAAGAGCACAGAATTGATTGAGAGGCCAGAGGAAAGTGCTCGGAAGTAAGGCCTCAGCATTCACCTTGCTTCACTGGCTGAGCGTCAGCAGAAAAACACGACCTTGGGGAGGAGAGAGCTCAGCTTTCATGAAAATGCAGAGAATACTCTTCAGCAGCTGTCAACAACTTCTTTTGACAGCTTTGTCTGTTACAACTCATGCTTCAAGCTAATCCTGTAGAGGATTGCAATGAGGAAATTTCCAGAATGGTTGCATGTATTGTCAGGCTTTTAAATCCCCCATACGGGATCAGGCTACGTCATTAGCAAACACGGCGCCAACATGGATATCCTGTTTGGGAAAACATGCAAACGGTCATTCGGGTTCAGCAAGCCTCAACAATCAGGGTCTCTGTGCCAGAGATGACCTCAAGAATTCAGAGTGTACCTGAACCACACCCATGCAGGAATCCAGGAAAATGGTTCCTTTTGGCTCTTTGGAGATCTTCTCATCCTTGTAGAAGTTTAGATTGTACGAGCCATCCCCAAGCTGCGTAAGGTGGAAATACCTCCTCTTGAACGACTGAAATGATGGAAAGAAACAACATTCAGGTCTCAATTACCGGGAAAGAAACAGTTGCATTTTGTTCATTTGTCTCGTTTGTATTTGTAGATCCATCCACAAACAATTTGTCAATAAAAATCCACTGCATCATAATATGTGTTAGTGTTCAGTTAGTACAGGCCATTTACCATTTAATGCTTGTCAGGGTTTTCTGGGTAGAGAAAGGCTGAAAATAAATGCACACCACACTGGAAACCATAAAGCCTTGTATAATTGCGTAAAATTCCACATAAAATGCATTGAAATTTATGGTTGCAATATGTTAAAAGTACAGTAACTATAAATATATCTGCAGGGGACTTGTATAAGACTGACATGCATGCACACATAAGCACAGTTTAGTCAACCAATTAACCTGACCTAAATGCTTATACTGCTATCTGGTATCTGGAGATTACCAATGCATGCAGTGTTAAAACATGTAAACAGAAAGGCCCTGGCCAGGATTCAGATGCAAGACCATATAGTTGTAAAGGCAACACTACTGAAAACTGCGATCCTGTTTGCTTAACTTCATCCATTAATTCCTAAAAATAGGCACCCTGTCAGACATTATCTCTTACGTAAATAAATCCTGCATAAAACTGCACTCCCAAGCTTAGAAAATGAATCATTACAGTGATTAACTGGGACAAAAAAAGAAAACTTTCCATGATGATTAATGTCAGAATTACTAAGCAGGTATTCAATCAGCAGTAAGATTCTCACATCTGGATGTGTTTATTAGCAGAGTTTCTCTTATTAAGCTTTTTATGAAGAGCCCAAAAAGGCCAGCTTTGAAAGTTTTCATCACTGTTTTCTCACCCTCATGGTGACACTGATTGCAGTGTTCATGTTCCCTTTATACAGCCAGCCGTGTTTGGAAATGCCCCCTTTCTGGGATCCTAAGGAGGCAGTGTCCTACAAGACATAGAGAAAATATAAGACCAAAAAAAAAAAAAAGAGTTTAGAAATGCAGCTTAGAATGGCAAAATAATTACTAAAGACATCTACTTATTTAGAAAACCAGAGAAAAAATAAACTTTAAGAACTTTGGACTATTTTTTTTTGCATTCAAGCTTCATAAGAATTAGATCATGTCACTAATTAGTGACCCTGCCATGGTCCTGGTGTGTGCAAAGACTTTCATCTACTGCTTTGAGAAGACACAGAGAGCCAGCGCTGTGCCGAGCTGTCTCAATCAAAACAAGCAGGCGCAAAGACATAAAACAAACACTGACTTTTTAAACAAATACATTTCCCCAACTTCAGAGAAGAAACATACAAATCTGGCCCATTTTACACCACACTCCTATCATGTGTGGGATGAAATCACAGTTTCACATATGACCAGAACACAAGATACTGTGACCTGCTTTGCTCCATCGTCTGCAAAAATAAACCAATTAGTAGAGCAGTGATAGAAGATCTGTCCTGGTTTATATCAGCACTGCTTCATCTGCAGTTAGAACTTTTCTGCATTAAAGGGCTCCACTAAGGAACCACATTTCTAGAAATCTCTCATGAGAAGGAAAGTAAATGACCTTTCAAGATGTCATTTGCTCTGATCGAATGTTCGTTTTTTCTCCTTTTCTCTGTCTAGTAAAACAAAAGGGAATTTTAAAAGTGCTGACTGTCTTCTCACAGTTTCACTGTGGAGGACTGAAGAACGCTGAAAAGCAGCTGGAAAGGGTCAGAGCCTGCTTAATCTCATCTGTGTCTAGACAGCCTTCACAAGTACAGACCATAGAGGCAGAAAAGTGACAGCCTTTAACCACAGAGACAGAAACAGAAGGCATTCGAGATCTAAGGCCAAACTGAGGACGCAGGAGAGAGATGGACAACAAATGTTGCAGATTTCTAACATACACAGTTATAGAGTGGATAAAACATGTATACACAAACCACATTACAACATATGGTTTCTATCTTGCTAAAAAAAAATTAGACCAGCATAAATCAACCCAGAAATTTTTACATCTTTAATGTAACTCATAATTTATATAACTGGAAAAACCCCCCACCAAAAGTGGGGTGTGGAGGAAGGTCAGGATAATTGTGATACTTCTCTCAAAGCAGTCGGTGACCTTGTATTATTTCAGATAACACTTGTTTCAACAAGAGTTTAGGATTATCTTTGCTGCTTTAAACACTCCCAGCAAGATCTGAGGGTTTGTCAGGTGACTTATTAGCCTCCTTGTTGCAGACTCACAAGCCGTTCCAAAGACAACAATTATACTCATTTAATCTTCGCAGGAGCACACATCCCCTCTGTCACACATGAATGAGCAGAAGATGAAGAGAGATGAATGCTGAAGCTCTGAAATCTGCCTCTGATCCAGCAACAAAAATTTTATTGCACTTAACTTTAGTCCTTTGAGTTCAGCTCTGAGGCAGAAAATGGTGTTTTACTTCAGAGGAAGAAATAATGCCATATTTAGGGAACGGTAGTCTTTGCAGGAGAGCTTTGATGTGATTTTTTTTTAATGAAAAAGAAATAATAAAACTACAAATATGTGACACCAATGTACCAATGAAGGAGGGGTTTAAAAAACCCCAAATAGAATATTGTGGAGCTGGAAAACCTAAAAATCCTTAAAGTCTGAAACATAAATAAATCATAATTAACATTTTCGCAGTTTTTTTGTCAGAGTAGTCTTTTTTCAAAGTGCACAATGACATCCTTGTGGCCCAAGACTTTCTAAAATGTAATCACCATTACCACTTGTGGATGATGACATAATGAATTCAATATGTTAAATTGATTATTCCTATTACAAACAATAAGCAAATATTTTAAATGAGACAATGTCAAATATATATGAAACTAGCAGGGTGAAGTGATATTTACTTTCCCCCAAAATACTGAAATATGTAAAAATTGGGAGAAATGATCAGTTGAAATTTTTTTACTCCCCAGAATATGAACCCATTTCAATCTTGCCTTTAAGGGACAGTAAAATGTAAGACTGAGGGACATGAAAGCAGACATGATAATCAAGGCGATTTGTCATGTAAGAAAATATGTTATTTTACTGTGATTTTTACTTTTCTATATTTTACCCAACTCAAATAGTGAAATAAAAATAGCTTTCCTGGACTACAAACTTAAGCAAACTTAAAAGGAAACGTTCTATTATTTTATCATTATAAAATAATAATATAGTTCATGAACTCACCTCCTCCTTATCAACATCTTCATCCACTTCAAACACATGAACCGCCAGTTTTTCAGGCCGGGGTACTTTGCTGTAAAAACAGGTGAAATTTGAGTTTGATCAAACGCATTGTGTTTTGACTGAGATTACATTTTTAACCTTTGACTTATTAAATCTACTAAATGTTAACTATATTTGGAAAACTCTTCTCAAGAGTGTCGGCAGTCAACATCATAAATGGAAAGTCCAGGATGATATAAATGCAGCAGTTACAGTAATGGTTCAAGGAAACGAGGAAATGAAAAGTTGCCAAATGCTAACTTCACATTAACAGAAACAGTGCCAGGGATTTAACAGGCGATCTGTGTCATGAAGCATTGTTTTAATTTCCCCCGAATGAGTGAAGCAACAAAACATTTGGCAATCGTTACAGTGTGCAGGACATCGTCAGCTAACACACTACCAGCAAAATATATATTCTTCAGGGAAGAAATTGTTGTTGATGACACAATCTCTTGACAATGAGGGTGTTTTCCACATGGCTGTATTTTAGAAATGGTGCTGTGTTCCATGAAACAAAAAGGAAACACTGGTTTGCACGTAAATGAAACATATGCGTTTCCTTGTAATTAGGGCACACAACATTTTTTCCAAAGCAGCCAAGGCAGCAGATGAAAATAGATGACAGCTTTGGCATCTATGTGTTATCGAGTACCTGTTATTACTCCCCTCATGCTGATGTCATAATGTAGGACAAGTTAACTTTACTCACTGCAGAGCTGAGGATTTAAATTGCTGACTTACTTTGGAAGCTGTCGAAAATCCCCAGAATAATCCTCGTACTTGTAGTTGACCACATGCCAGTCAGACTTGTAGGTCTTAATGCACTGCGAAGACATTGGAGATCAATTATTGGGACTTCGTTCAGTGGGTTTGAAGACAGCTGTACCCCATAAAATGGGGTACAGCTGTCTGAAGCGTTGCAGGATGAAACTAGTTTACAATCCTTATTTCTAACATATGTGCTGTGTTCCTTTTAAATTATGATGCTGTTTGTTCACTAATGTTCTCCAAGAAAACAGGTGGACCCTACTTACTAATTAGGAAATTACTGCAGACAGTTGAGTTAAATGAAACTTGCAAACCTAAATTAAAATATTAATTAAAAATATACACCTAGGCTACCAATCAGTTTAATAGTAACAAGTTTTAAAAAAAAGGCTAAAACAGGCTGAATTTCCCAGCTAAAAGCCTTGCAGTCAAGCTTTTATTTAGGCAAATAAAAACTTACAGTAAGGTGAGAATCTCCATTTCGAACTCTGGTCAGAGGGGGTTTCGATTTATAGAACACTGAGGAGTTCTTGCATTACCAATGAGCATTTCTGGACAGATATTTTCTGACAAAAGTTTGATTTCTCTTATTTTTTCAATGCATTGTGTCTTGATAGTGCAGTAGAGCTTGTCCACATTAAAGCCACACAGAAAATGTGATGGAGACTCCCACCATCACCTTGCCAGCTCAGCAGTTGGTTACCATGGAGACTGAACATGACCAGTGAACATATATTACTGCTAAAGAAGGAGCCACACAGACTTTTAAAGGCAACTCTCCCTGCTGGCGTTGAGAAATGTAACAGGTGCAACTTTCCTCACAAAAACTCTGTGTCTGAATGAAGACACTGCATTATTCATGTCCTTCAGACAAGAGATTTTTATATATGAATTCACAAATAAATGACTTAATTGCTTTTAATAATTGTAGTAAACAGCCTCTTAGTATCTATAAAGAGAAGGTCTGTGATCTACAACAGGTTAAAGATGTGAGACTGCATTTCAGAGCTGCTGTGGAATAATAGTTTTATGCTTATTTCTGTTTTTAAAATGTGTCTTTATTCTTGGCTTTGTAAACCTTTTGCACAAGATGGTTCATATTTTATGTTATCTGACCTACAGTCATTGAATTTGATAATAAAATGATACTAACAAGATGACAACCTCAAAGTGAACTTTTGCCTTGAAATTCCACAGATACAGAAAGAAAAAAACTAACTCTCAACACAACATTCTTCTGAAAATTAGTGGAAAAGGAGTGTGTGGTGACTCCACCTCGGTCTGACCATGCCTCGGCAGGGAGTGTATCACTATCCTCGTTTACTTGGAAAGTGGACATCTGTTCATTGTTAGAGCCAGTGATAGGAGCAGCTCAAAGGTATCTGTTCAGCAGAAATGCGTGGCGCTTACAAGAAGTTCCCCTGCTGGGAGACGAAACGTAACCTGAACAGGAGGCGAATTAGAAACAGAGAAGCTTTCAATCTGTGCAGCTGTCTGAGTGATGTCACACAACACTCGAGCTGTGTCTTGGTATCTTCATGACTTCATACACGCCGTTCTCTAACCGCTGACCTGTGACCTGGAAGGTGGACTGTCAGCAGGCAGCTGCTGTGTGGCTCTTAGGAGTAGCAGTGCTGTGTATGATCTTAGTGGTTAGATTTTAGGGATTTGGTTAGCTCTAAGTGAAAGTTTAACACACTTTACTTCAAAATGCTCCCTAAGATTTTAATGTGACTTGAGAAGAGCTGGATATTGCAAGCTTAGAAAAGATCCATCACAGACAAGACAATATTTGCTTCCTTTCTTGTCAACACCTCCTGGACAGATGACAGTTAAAATACCAATGGCAAATGGCGTACGTCGATGTTGGGACAAAGTGACATATGTCTCGCAAAGTTAAGGAAATCAATCATTTTGAGTCAAAGACGTCAGTTTGGGCTCTTTAATTAAGACTGACACTGTTGCTCTGCTTGAGACTCTTATTTTGAAGTAGGAAAGGAAGTAGTTCTTGAGTTCCGGCTAGTCTGTTGTGTTGACAGAACTAACTAATATGAACACTGGTTGACAACAATTGCTCACAAACAGCATGCATGGAAGAAGGTTCAACCATTTTTAAATGATTTGTTTGGTAGCATTTTGGGCATTTGGAAAAAAAAAAGAAACAATAGCACGACAAATAAGATGCAAATGACTCGGTAACAGTAAACTCTTAATGAGGCAGTTTGAGGATAAACTGGCTGAGATCTGATTTTGCTGCTTTTCGTTGTGAAATAAGTTTACCTCTTGGACAAACAGGCTCTGGGCCTCCCTCTCAGCATTTTCAGGCACTGTGGGGTACAGAGTTCTACCTTGGCGCCTCAAAGTTGAAATCTGTGAGGGAAAAAAAAAAAAATAGAGTTGAAAAATCAGAAACGGGCTATTATAGAAGACCTCCCACTAATACTGTAATACTGAAAATGAAACAAAATGTGAAGCAGCAGGATGTCATCTTCCTAGAAAGCCCAGAATTATGATTTAAATGAGTCATAGTTGCTCGGGGTGTTCTTGCAAATATTATTGGGCATTTGAGATTAGATCAACATCTGAATGATCAAATCCAGTGGGAAACAATTCATTAGTCATGTGTCAAGGGGCCGGAAACACTTTATTAAGAAAGAGTACAGTCTGTAGCAAACTACATGTTTTATGGGAACACTATAGACTTTGAAGTGAAAGGCCTTTAGATTTGAAAAAGATTGTGTTTCACATGTAACAAAACATTAAATCCAATCATGTTTAAAACTATCCCAGAACTTTGATTACTACTAACAGGGTGAAGCGACAGTATCACTTTTAGTTTTGTAGTTGAGCCTTTGACATTAAAATTTTCCTTGCAAATCATAAACGCAGAATAATAAATAACTTGGTAAAATGTAAACATGCTGGTGTTTTTTTGTATCATTGCTCAAGTTGTATCTGTACCTAAAAAAACAATTAGAGATTTAGCTTATAGCTTGTAATACTTTTTAAGTTGAGGATTTTTTGTCTCTAAGTCACATCACCTTTTGTTGCTAAAGTGTGGAGTTCCAAGTTATGCTGAAGTGCCTGAGGTGAAAGCAAACACTCTTTCAACATAGACAAGTCATGAGTCATTGATGACCTGGATGATAGACACAAAAAAATGCGACACTGCTGTCTTTGTCTTCCACACAACCCAAAACATAAAATTATGTGCCGTAAAAAGTGTTGGTTGTGTCATCTGAAAGAAATTCCATAAGCTCTCCTACGTAAACCTGCCAATCCCTCTTCCTGCTTGTAACAAAGTTTCCTGCAAAGATTATGATCTTTGCAATGCAGGAAGCAGAAACAAACAAGCATATAGGTAAAAGGGTAACAGGAAGCATTTAAACCGGCTTAAAGTCACAATTTTTCTGTGCTTGAGTGACCCCAGAATAATTGCTGAGGTCAAAAGGAATCCTTAAACATTCGAGTTGGGATATTATTGACCTCACATTCCAGACTTTAGCTAAACTATTTGCTATTCTAAGCAAAGACATAACACAAGCAAAGGAGCGAGTTGAGTTAAATGCAAATAAGGTGTTTGTAAGAGATGTACATAGAATCAGCAGATTTTCAGCCTGATCAGGAAAATCAAAAGAATCAATGAATAGATTATATTTGAGTGCTGCATGTTGACTAAGGTGGGAGAAGACAGGCTCAAGAAATGTAAACAAAGTGAACTGATACTCAACCAGGGCACAACAGAAAGCCATAAGAGTCTACTGAGGCGATATAAGTCTTGTTTTACAAAAAACAGCAAATGATGCTTGATGAACCAGTTTGGAAAATGCGTTTCCCAAGACTAAAACAGGGTTAGAACAAAACAATGGAGCTCTTTCAGGTAGTTTCACAGCTTCCTACAATGCTTACATCATGAACTTAGCAGTTTTCTACATACGTAATTTCAGCTGCTAAATCTCCATGTTGAAACACCAACTGATTACAGTCCTGTCTGAACAAGAGGGTGGGCCTGCAGAAGCAGATGTTAAGTTCAATCACAGTGCCTCAGTATGTTTTTCTTTCCTCCGTCAGAATCACCTGTCATTCTCTGACAACGCATCGGTTGTAACACTGGCATTTTATCTTCACAAGAGCAGGGTGGACAAATAAACTCAAAGCTATATTGTCACTCAGCTGCCCATGTCTCAAACTCTTAAACACTAAGACAAAAAGCATAATAATCACAGTGATTCTGAAAGTCAGTTAACATGAACAATATCTTATAGAGAGTAACTTTTTATCTCAAAATGTTGATTCTGGACTGATCTGGACCAGTGATGTCCAGACTTTTTCATGTGGTCAAAATACTGTGGAACACAAAGATTCTGTCATATTTTTGACTGCTTGCTGAATTTTTGTACTCCTTTTACTATTAAATTAACATTAACGCTAAATTGTATTATAGAACAATAAAAAGTGATTATCTGCATCAACTACTTGGGCCAAAGTAAGTAATTCTTGATTTACAGTGGCAGGTGATGCAAAATCATCTGGGAAGCTGTATTTGGAAATCGTAAAAGTCCTATAAAGAAACAAATATTAATTCCTTTCTTATATCATTTGGTAAGACATACTGTCAATAATTATCACTTCCTGCTCCTTAACTCGAGGTACATTTTGTTAGATGTGAAAGTCTTCATGAGGAATAACATAACGATTATGACTCTGGAGGAAATTGTATAGATAACCAGGAAAAGACTGACTCTATAAAACCTTTACTGTGCAGTAGGGGTTTAGAGGAGTTGGACACATCCTTGAGGACACACTGTACATCTCATTGTTGCTCTTGAGGAAGAACATCCATTTCCTGAGGTACAAGCACTGGGACAGATTTCCATCTAGTATTTTCCACCTGCAGCAGCGTGGAAACAGTGAGAGGTTATGAGTCCGGCATGGTGCAGATCGAGATAACGTTGACTCTCACACAACATAATGGACAGAATGAGCTAATTAAACAGATGGCCCTTTGCTCCTAACGCGCTAGAGCACATAGAGACATAAACAAAAGGAAAAGTCCACCCAGTATTCACAACATTGCCCCACCCGGGCCAGGAAAAGCACTGCAAATGCTAACAAGCACAACAAAAGAATCAAGTTAAGTAAAAGTATTTTTTTATGGTTTGGAAACATTTCTAGAAAAACATCATAATGGGCATTCACCATGCCAAGCCAACTTTATTTATAAAGCACTTTAAAAACAGTAGGCACTAACCAAAGTGCTGAACAAACAAAACAAAACAAAACAAAAAAAGACTGATTAAAACAAATGAGAACAAGTGAAATGATTAAATGTAGAAATAAAATCAGCATAAATAAAATTTTAAACTTACACAGGGACAAGTGCTAAAAAGAAGAGGTAGGTCTTAAGAGCAGATTTATAAATGGCTTGTGAAGATGCTTTTCTGTGCAGCAGCTCCTACAACAGTTAATCAGCTGACCAAGAACGGGAGTGCAGGTGCAAAATTTCATAGAGATAGGGTGAGGCAAGACCAGAAGAATACACCCTTTTTAGACTCATTATTATAATTAGATTATTATCATAACAAGTTCTTCACAGTGCTGCATAACCTCAACATAAACATAGGCTCCCTGAATTACACACATGGGCTGCATTAAATTGTCATCACTATTACAGTTTAAATTTTGCTTCCCACTAAGAAGAGCCAGATTTATTAGTCAGTTTAGGGTTGTAACAATATCACACTATATGTAGCGATATTTGTCATCAAAGTAAGAGCTGTCTCACAAAGTTTTATCTTGATGCTGTCAACATATGACTATCTGGTAAAGAAAGCTTAAGCTAATATTATGGGTCTGGTCGTAAAGGTAATTGGTTTAAGGCAGAGACCCTGAATCTGACAATACTGTGACTGGCTAACCAGTAGCTGCTAATGTTAGCATCTGTTTCACTGCTGCCCAACAGACCAACTGTTCACAACTTTCACAACTTTTTAGTGAGACTTGACAGCATGCAATGATTCTAGAGATTGGTCAGATTTCTTTGGGTCAAAATGAAGTCTTAGTTGCTCAGTTGTTGAGCGGGCATGTGACTGTTCTTCATAAATTATACTTTTTTCCTCCATAATCGAGTAGCCCTATAGCAGGGGTGCTCATAAGGTCGATCGCGATCTACCGGTCGATCGCGGGAAGGTTTTGAGTCGATCGCGGCAGCAGGTGACAAACTGAAGGCCGCCAGGACGCTGAGACCAGAACTTCCTCTTCCTCCCGCTTATCAAAAATATTCACTAATATCCAAACGTTTGCAGCTTCATTAAATAATAATAAAATCAACAAAACGTGTTAAAATTAATCATCTTAATAATTATTGTTTCCACAAGGTGTTGCGCAATTCAGTGCGTTTCGATTCCATTAACAAAAAAAAGCGACTCAAAGACCGACTGACTAGCAGA
>CAEGAG010198588.1:0-10780 GCA_903067065.1 Brachyrhaphis terrabensis
CCACTGTGCAGGACTTGTATATGTCATTCCCAAGACGAATTGACGCTGTATTGGCCGCAAAAGGAGGCCCTACACCATACTAATAAGTTATTGTGGTCTAAAACCAGGTGTTTCAGTTTCATTGTCCAACCCCTGTATATAAATAATGAACACTCAAGCTAATAACTTAGAAACTATTTTACTCAGAAGAATAAAGTAAAAGGAAAAAGTGTAGCAATACATTGTGATGTCAAAACAATTCAAGTGAAAGTTACAGAGCGTCCAAGTGGGGGAAAAAAAGTCCTTGTCCCTTCAGTAAGTTGCCTAGAGTTAAGAAACTTGTTTGTATCTTTTCTAATTTCTGATAAATCTTGGACTTTATGTCTTTGCTTATCCCAAGTGGGAGCTTCTTCAGTAGAAATAGCCAGATGTTGTGTTTAAAGGCTGCTTTATTCATCAATCCTTGCAATCACTGAATTTAATTGATGGTTCTATTGGTGTTCAGCTGTTGTTGAAGTATTTGACAATCTGCAAATAAAATATCCAATATATTTTGATTTTAAAAAAAGCACTGATTACAATTAAATGGCTTCAGCCAAATACAGAATAGTCAAAGCCTTATTTGTGCTAACAGCGGCACAATGCAGTTGTTTGCGTGGTAGTTTTATTTCTTTTTCATTGGGATAATTTTATCTTATTTATTGCTCTACAAGAGTCAAAGTCTGCTACATTAAACCAGTGAATTATAATGTAAAACCAAAACAAAATAAATAAATAAATAAAAAAAGAATAAGGTTAACATGTGCAAAAGATTCAAGACAGAGAACATAACAGCAGCACTGAGAAAAAAAAAATACTTCAGATGTAAATTATTCTTATTTCTTTTTTTTCCTTCTGCAATTACTGTCAGCTCACTAGCAGATGTTCGCTTGCCTGAGCGAGAGCACAAGCACCGCAATGCGGCGGGCTTCATTAGCGTGGAGCGTAAACCTCTGTCCGATTGCATAACATGGAGAGTTGAAACGAGGTCAAGCATGCACAAAACCGCTCAGACGTGAGGTTTGAACATCACCAGTCACACTTGCTTAATGCAGCTAAGACAAAATTTGGCATCAAATTGGCAAAACTTCAGAAACCTACACTGAAAAATCTTACCAAGACGAAGGCATACAAATTATTTTATTTTATTTTATTTTTTACGCTCTGTGTTCATAATACCAGACAGACATTAAACTGAACTACAGCTTTACTTTTAATGGCTTCTTCATTCGTACTTGCCATGGAAGGTTTTTAAATGTATACATTCAAAGATGGATTGAAGAAATATGCTACTAATCATAAAATATATTAATGCAACCAACATGCATCCTGTCCATTTCAATGCCAAGATGGCGCGAAAACAGAAACCTGTTGTCCCCGTTTATTAACAATATTTAAATAGCTTAGCTAAGGACATTCCTATCAAATCTTGGAACAGTTGCTAGTGGGACAAAATAAGGAAAAGCTGCGGTATTGTGGGTAGGATGGGACCCCAGAAACAGTCAATCACACATCATCAATTTTCAAACCAAAAGATTCACTTGCTACTAGCACTGCTGTTGACGGAAATATGGACAGACAACGTTCAACAAAGGAAGGAGACCAACTTGTTATGGTGGAGCAACTGCATCCAAGATCTTCCTGATTGGTCTTTTAGTTACGCTAATCTTAGAGTCCAGACTGTGTTCGTCTTCTTGCAGGAAAGGTGATGTCACAAGGAACGGATCAACAGATTACAGGCAGACATGAGAAAATCTTAGAGTGTTGTCACATTAATCAGCCTATAAAAGTCCTGGATTCTCTAATTTTTTTATTTTTTTTTATTTTTCCCCCCAATATAACACCTCCTTTATACTGAGTAAGGCTAAAAATTCCAGCAATCTACCACAGTAGACACAATATTGAGTTTCTGACAAAGCAAATCAGGCTGAATTGTCTGAAAACCATTGGAGAATTTAAAGAACATGATCATCACAGCGCTGCCTGTTTTGTCTGGAAGCAGGTGTATGACGGCATCTTCAACTTTAAATCCATATCTATGATGATCAAACTGCATGGGGTCCTTCATTAAGCAACTTTACATACCAATTGTTCCTTATCTTCCAATGTCTTTCCATTTAAGATAAAAACAAAGACCAATCTCGAAGCATGTTTTGCAGATATGCAACAAACATTTACTCTATGTTAGATAAGCTGAGAACTCAGTTTCAGAACTGAGGGTGAAAGGTGGAAACATTTTTAAAAGGTACAGTATAGACCTGCTTTTACTTTGAAGAAGTAAAATCATTTGTGCAAAGCAACCTATCAAATCCAGACAACAAAAAAAGTCGTCTACTTCTTGTAAAGCTCTTCTAAATTCTTGAAACAGATTTTGCTTTACAATTTTTTTAGAGCTGCCATTATCCCTGTTGACGGTGCATCTTTTCTGAGTGCACTTTTTTCTTCCACTCAATCTTTAATGAATATGATTGGCTACAGCACTCTTCTTTATGAATGGCCTTTTGTGGCTTACTGTATGGCAGGTCAACAACCTACCCAATTATTGTGTAGCCTATTGACCTCAGGTGGGAGGCAATTTAGTGGCTTTCCATTATTTATCCATTTATTTATTTATTTATTGAGTTAATAAGCAGATTATTGTGTGATTAGTTCAAGATTTTCAGAGGTACTAAATTTTGGGTTTTATCCATCATTAAATGTACTACAAATGAAGTGAAATTACAAAAAATAAAGAAGCAAAATATCTTGCAAGATTAAAATAATCTATATGATTCATTTTAAATCATCCAGAACTTTTTTACAAGCTCAGTATTACAATTTTTCTTCCAGTATTGATTGTCTATCAAGGTTTTTAATAGTTTTCTCTGAACAATTAATTTATTTTTTTCTCTATAGAAACTAGTTGTCCAGCTTCTGGCATCACAAGTTCAATATTTGTAATAGGCAATTCAAAAAAAGTCAAGAAAAAAAAAGGTACATGTAAAGGCAAGACAGAAGAATATCTATTTATCATCACAAACGTCTGTCTTTTTTTTGTTTGTTTTTGTTTTGCCGACTTGTGACTCATAACCCTTTTCTGTTTTCCGTGTTTGTTCTCCTGTTTTCATTCGTGTCAAAGGATTTGAGGTTGACAACTATGCCTGGAATATGTTTTAGCCCATCGGCAAAGATTATCACATTCCAAAAACATCCATTCACGTAAGTTAAAAAGACAAGGAGAGCAGAATTTAGGCAACAAACAACCTTTTACAGAGTTATTGCTTGGAGAAATTGATGCCCAGCGTGTCGACAGCAACTCACCGTTATCATTTAAGTAAGTTATTCATTATTGCAATCATTTTCTCTTTCACCTCAGAACAAATTCCTGCAGAACAGCATGATAACCTAAGCTGTATTACATGCACAACCTCCAGCAGGCACTTAGACCAGCACAGATTCTTTGAAGAAAAGGAAATGTTTAATGTCAAGAGCCGTCTGTTCTGTCAGAATAAGGGACGCTGATCAGATCGTGTGGTTGTCAGCCCCTTGTAAGATCAAATTTTGGGAGCAGACTCCAGATAAGGCTCAATCTATGTCCATGCAAAGTCTTTGACTAACAGTATGAAAGACGTATTTTTTTCACCGCAGCCATTATTGGATTTAACCCTTCCCTCTCTTCCTTGTTCAGCTAATCCCATCCTCTAGGCTAAAGAGACCATTTACAGGCCACAGTGACATTTAGAAGCACCTGAAGGAAAGGAAGGAAAGGCTGTGAGTGTTTGAAAGTTTCAATAATTCAAAAAAAGGGAGACAGCATTGAATTAAAGTCTCAAACTAAATAAATTAATAAATCAATATTGATATCCTTTAAATGTTTTCACTTAAACATTGTCTCACCGTACAACCACAAACCTGCTTAGCCATGAATAAAATCCAGTGCAAACAATTTTATTCAAAATTGTCCTATTTAATTATGGGGAGGTATTACTGTATGTATTTTCCCAAACGCACAGAAAATGAACTCTGCTACCTTCAGTTGTTACAACAGAAGTTAAAAGAATTTCAACTTTGCATCATGACCTTGACTGATGCCTCTGAATTTGGGCTCCGTCTCTTTAAAAACCTCCTATCCTTCTCAACATCAATGCCGTTTACAGTAATTCTTAAGCATGATGTAGTTTTGATAAGTTCAGACGACACACATTAACCAACAGCTAATGTGCTAATTGCTGCTGCTTGTCTGGTGGAGTTGTAACCGGGGGTAACATTACCTCAGTACAAATACAAGGCCACAAAAAACTCAAATTAAAGTGCATTCAAAATAAAGTTGTGTGAAAATGTAAAACAAATAAATAAATAAAAATAAAAAACATTCAAGGCTTTACATTGTTTGCAAGGATGTTGTCAATAAATTTGAAAAAAATTAAATAAAATCCAAATAGCTCTATATTCTGGATTTCCTGTCCTTTTTTTTCCTTTCAATTTTCTCATATGCGGTTTCCGTTAGTATTCACAGCACATTACATACAACTGAAAGGAAATGAATACAGTCCATCTCTATCCTCAAAGTGGGGGATTGAGGTTATAACCCAGACCTCCACTGCAGCTGCTGCAGGGAAGATCTTTTTGGTGAACTAAGCTGATAGATTGCAACCCGTGGCCGAAGATACCGCCTTGGCTTATCAGCCTCCTGGGCAGCGCTGGCTATTTGGCCAGGAAAAATTTGAGTAATATTCGTACTTTGTAGATTGGGATTTTCTTAACGCGCCACCTTTGCCGTCTCTCAGACCATTTTCTGGTTCGTGACCAGGAAGGATTTACCAAGCGAACCCCAAAGAGAGGGGTGGGGAAAAAAAGAGGATATTTTCTTTGATTTATGAAAAATGTGAGTCAAAGAGTGAGGCACAGCCCCGCAGTCCTGAGTCATTTCTGTCTTCTCCTTGGACTCTGTAGTAGCAGCAGTAGCCGACAGTGACGGATTGAGGCTGTGACCCCTGTGATGGACTTCCACTGCGGCTGTCCGGGGGGTCCGCCGCCGAACCAGAGCTATTTGATTTCACTCCAGGTCGAGATCAAGTCACTCTGTGCCGGCTTCCTGCTTTGACGGGAAACTCCAATAAATTTTGGCCAACGTCGGGTGGTTTGACTGCGAATCCTGCCAGACGGACATGATTTTCTGTTTGACAGCTTAATTATAGAGCAATAACACCGTTTGGAATCCTGAATTGGAGAGACAAATTAAGTTACTGATCACAGAGTTTGTTTTTCTTGAAAACTGATGGAAATGGCCAAGCTCCAATAAATGTTTGGCACTTTGTTTTTGATGAAAAAGTCTGGCAATTTGTTTCATGCCAGCCAAATGATCTCCTGTTTCAAAGAAATTAAAAGAACATCTGTTTTATGTCTGTCTGTCTATTATCATTTGGATTAGTCTTCATTTTGTTGTCTCTGATTGCAGGGGAGCATCAAAGTTTATGCCATCCATATTTTCTTCTGTAAACTGCAGCCTGTAGATATGGGTCATTTTGTCCCTGGAGACCGCTAACACTGGAGATGGATAATTACTAAATAAACAACAGTTTATCTACTACTAGATATGGAAAAAAACAAAATTCACATTGTCTCTTTCTTGAAATTAGATGCTGCTACAAAGCCTTAGCCAACAGCTTTTGCCAACAAGCTTATAGTCCTCCTTATCCTACACAAATCACCACACTCGAAAGTAATTACAACTTGAAGCTTTGAATTGGATTCTGATTTATATTTGCGAAAACTTTTCACGATGGGTGAACTTTAATCCAACAAGGGGTAATTATTGCATTTTGTGGAAGTCATTTCCCTTAATTTAGCACATATCTGTGATGGAGAGGGCATTCGGGTCAGTGGAGTGGTGCGAAGCGGATATAGTTTGAAATAAAAAATAAAACAGAACAACTATACTACAAAGCCCAATAATGGGAATTAATATACTCTGCTAACAAAGTATTTTTGTCAGGTTCATTCAAGGGAACATGGGATGCCTCATTTTATTGATCGCAGTTTGCGAGGCGTGCCGTATTTGATCCGTTCGGGTATATAACCGAGGGTGCAATGACAAACGGATTAACGGATAAATATGGGCACGGCAGTAGTTTGAATTAAAACCAGAGCTCAGGACGTGAGGGGGAAAAAAAAAAAAATCAAACTGGGGTTGGCACTTGCAGGCACACATCATCCTTCCTCCACCACCACCCCCCCTGCTCAATCCACTCTACAATCACTCAGACTTGCACTCACATCTCATCTACAGACAAACTGTTTGGTCTCCAAAAGGCTTTTGGAGAGATTACATATCTTTCCTTTCATTAAGATGCCATTAGTGTCTGGGGAGTAATGGCAGCCACTAATTTGATAGTCTGACCTTAAGCTATTCATCAGTACTGGGGGGAGGAGAAGAATAGATGATGCAGGAGATCACATTATAATTTGGCTACAGGATCCAGTAGCCTAATGACAGCATTAGCTCAGGCAGCTGCAAAAGGAAAATGTCTGGAGATGGAACAACAACAACAAAAGAGCGAGGGTGGTGCGCCTGAACGTGGCAGGCGAATCGAGTCCGATTGTCCAACTTCGCAGCGGGGAGCAAATATAATATTCATACAGTTCCATAAACAGGGAGACGTCCTTGTCATTGTTTCTGCTTGGCCCTCGAGCAGCTCTTAAAAGTCACAGTAAAGAATGATAATTGTTTCTCCTGAGGATGGGTTGAGGCCATAGCGAAGCTGAATTATTATTTTTCCCTTATGCTACTTGGTACATAAAGGTTTTTCCCTTTTAAATAATAAACAATAGACATTTAGAAATGGGTTTCAATGGAGGGTAATGTTAACGCAAAGGTAAGCTGTTAGCTAAGGTGCTTTCAGAGAGAGATCAGGCTGATGAAGTGGTTACAAACCTGGCCACACTTTATTTCAGAAAATAAATGAATAATTGAGGGCAGATATCCCAATTACTACCCCCTTTTCCCCCAGGATGGATTCCTGGGGCATTTTGATAGCATTACGGCAGAAACAGAACCCCCATGCAAATGAGCAGAGCCTGGCAGCGGGTGGGCTGCTGCAAGACAATGTCAAGATTTTGCAGAAAGGAAAGTCAAGCACGAGCGTGGAGAGGAGCCTGTGATTTGTGGAGAACACTCATGACGACCGCTCTGATGATTGGGGCTGTTTACCGTCACAGGCAGAAATCTGTTTGCGTGTTTTCAGAACTTGTTTTTATTCCCCCTCACGGTCCCGTTCGGCTTACTTCAAACTTGGAGGTTGTTTAGCTGAGGATCCAAGAGAGAGTGCAGAGTTGAGCTACACGAGTTTGTGGTACTCCTTGACGACTTCTGATTACCTGCACTGTTGCCCCCAGAAAAACCTAGCATAGTTTCAACAGGGTTACTGGGACGTCTTGGTAAACCTGTGAACTGTGGCTCGTTTTCTGTCCATACTTGACAGGTGTTGCTGAATATTTGATTTTTTTTTTTTTGTATTTCCTCTGCTTCCATTAATTCCCGTTTTTATGACTTGGAACTAAACCATCAAAAAATAAAAATAAAAAATAAAATAAAACTATACACATATATGGGGAACAACCTCGTTAAGGGAAAAAAAAAAAAAGAAGAAATTGCATGTCATGGAGAAGTGACCCTTGGCTTTTGCATTCATGGTTTACGGTTCTATAGCGACATGCGCATGTTTCACCGCAGATGGTTCTTGGATTGTCACATAGCCGTTGATCATCATAGAAGCCAATTCACACACTTTTGACCTCGACAACTCCGCATCCCCCCGTTCCCTCAGCACGCTTTCCCCTCATCCGATCTCCAAAGACATGCAGCAGCAAGGCGCAGGGGCACTGATAGATTCACTGCACAGGGAGTAATGTATTGTGGTCCTTCCAGGCAACAGAGATGAGGTTTAAATGATCTAGTACGCAGGGGTTTGTAATCTCGCTGATCAAATTTGCTGTAGATCCTCTCCCCACTGTCATCTATATATGGAGAAGTAATGGGGTCTACCACGAGCGAACACAAGAGCAGCACTCCATCAAGGGTAAATGCAGCACATCTCTGAATACAGATCTCCGGCTATTCAGCGGCACAGGGCAGCGCAACAAAACACGCACGCCCACTGCAGGCAACAAATTTGTACCTGTCATGTTTTGATGAAAATGGACGCAATTGTTTCAACCCACAAATCTAGTTTGACAAATCCCTTTGTCAAATTACAATTTTTAATAAAAATTTGGTAGTTCTTTCAATTAAGACTTGGTATGACTAGCGCAATTGAACCCAGATTCCTAAGACATGGTTAATCACAGGAACAGCCTGCTTTTTCACAACACTCTAAAGAACAGAACATCATTGACAAAGGCATTACTCTCTACAGCAGATTCATTGACAAATGCTGAAGTAGTGAGGTTGCCCTCTCCCCTTCTGAAGTAATATACACCCAGCGAATATTTTTAGAGTGCCAAATATTTGATCCGCTTGTCCAAAATTATTCTAATTACATACGTTCAGTTCTCTACGGAGGGCTTTGCAGAGACAAATGAGTCATATTCATGGACGTTTCTCCACTCTATCCTTAGCTTTCTGTAAAGCCTTTGGAGGAAAGTACTTGCTTTGTATAGTAAACAAGACTTATGTGGATTTGTGGTATAAAGCTATTCTGTGGTTAGAGGTCCTCAGGCATGGGACACGTTCACCAAATCCTGAAACACTACTGCTGACATTTCCTAAGCCTACCAGCAAACAATGTGGATATCAGCTAATATGATGCACAATATGTGAAAGGCATCCAAACAACTGTCAGCTAAAGCCGGCACACTCTTTGTTTCTTCTCAACAGACATGAATGTGGAAAGTATTTGTAGTGGTGCTAAAAATTTTCCTAAAAACAAACTGCTTGCTTTCTAAATAATCTACAGAAGGAGTTTGTTAAAGTTCGAGGTGAGTAAAAGCGAAAAATGGGCAAAATTTGACGTTTGACCCAAAATGGCCACCTCCCTGTGCATTTTAGAGGGTACCTCCAAGAGACTTTTTTTTTTCTTGATTTGGGGGGTGGGGGGATCTACCTATGCACAGAGTTTCAGATCTCTACGACTTACGGTTTCTTCCAATTCACGTTAGGGGGCGCTGTAGAGCAGTTTGGCCACGCCCACTTGCTATTCCACCAGAATCTGAAACCTTTCCTCCAGGGACAATTTTGGATCAAGATTGGTGAGTTTTTGAATATGTTAAAGGCTCCAAACACCCGCGTAAAGTGGCGGAAAAATAAAAAAATAAAATAAATAAATAAATAAGAAATTCTGCAAATTCAATAGGCCTTCGCCAGCGCTTTGCTGCTCCGGCCTAATAAAATCTTTTGGCAAAATACCTTTTTTTTCCCAGTCGCAACTGAAAAAAAATGCTGAGCATAAAGTAAAACGTCTTTAAGGTCAACTTTAAGTTAAATTTTTTTGTATTGATGCTATAAATTTGTTTCTACTGCATTCAAACTGTTTTTTTTTGGGGGGGGGGTTAACTAAAATGGTTTCATACACAGTGGCCTCAATATTTCCCAGCAATATGCCAGTGTCTGTGAGCCTCTCTAATGTGGAGAGTCTTAAAGTTTCTTGTTAATCCTCTTGCTGTTAATTTGTCAACACCTTAATCCACATGAAAAAACATTTTCTCCTCAGAAATGACTAACAAAGACAGCTAGTTTACTGTAGACGGAAAGAACTGGAAACAGAATGCTTCAGTTTAGTTGAGTATTTCCTAAATCCCTATTGGAGGGTGTTTTTGAACAATGAACAGGAATGGAGCGGATTATACTTCTCCACAGATGGAGGTTGGAATACTAAGGCCATGTTAGACAAATCCTACAGCTTTCCTGCATACATTTGTCAAAGACAAATGAAAAACAATATGGACGACGCCGAGTCTGATGTCCACAGTTTTACTCCAGGGAGCTCGTTCAACAGTCCGTCTTTTCTCATTTTTTAAAAATCACAATCAGATTGGACTTGTCGACTTTCGTCCTCAGTCAATGACAGAATTTAATAGTGAGTTCTTTTCGTTTTCCATCAGTTCAAGGTGAAAAACAGGAACGCAAAAAAGAATGAAATGAAAAAACATACTGAGATGAGAAATTTGAAAATACAAGCAAAATACCTGTTACCTGAGAAAGAGGCCGTTCAGAGTCATGTCAGTTTTGAGAAGCAGAAACAAGTTCATGCTGGATTTTATTTGATTTTTTTCTGCATTTGCTCGTTCAGTCTACCTGCAAACAAAGTTTCTCTTCTTAAAATGGCAGATTTTTAAAAACTCTGCTCTTGTGTGTAAAAAATATGGAGATTAATAAAAAAAAACCTTCACATAGGAGCCCACTTTACCCTTGCCTCATCTGGTTTTCTGTTTTCCGGAAAAAATTTGATCAGTTATTTTACGTCTTTTTTGTTTTCCTTTTTTTTATTAACCTAAGATGTTAGCTGAACAAGTTAATTAATGAAAGCAATAATTGTTTCTGGAATTTTTTTAGCTTAGCCTTAGGACATTGTTTGAATTAGTCATTGTTAATATTATTGACACATGAAGCCTAGGCGCAAATTCAAGCTGGAAGACTCTTTCCCCCGCACCGGCCCTCGCTAATTGAAGTGGCCGGCCCACCGTCGACGACCAATCAACGTGGACCAAGTTACGCCCCTTCTAATTACCGCCGGAGCCCCAGCCGATAAAGAACCGCCATCCGCGGCGTCCTGCGTTCTCCAGCTGA
>CAEGAG010198766.1:0-27239 GCA_903067065.1 Brachyrhaphis terrabensis
TGAGTGTGTGTGTGCATGGTTGTTTGTCTCTATGTTGCCCTGCGACAGACTGGCGACCTGTCCAGGGTGTACCCCGCCTCTCGCCCGGAACGTAGCTGGAGATAGGCACCAGCAACTCCCGACCCCATTAGGGACAAGGGTGTACAGAAAATGGATGGATGGATGGATGGATATGAAGCATGGATTAAAGAAGAAGTACGAGAATCAACTTGTCTGATGAAACTAAGTTTTGTCAGACATTGAATTACGTTGCTAATCGACTGTCCAACGTGTTTTCGTTAACACTGACTCAAACGATCACGGGTAGCAACCGCAGAGCCTCTGCTCCTCACTTTAGCAGAAGTTCACCCACACATACACTGTACACACACGCAAACACACGCAGGGGGAGAGTTGGAGGTTAAGGGATGCGTCCGCATACAGGCAGTGGGAAGCAACACCTGATGTCTTTGTTGCCAGACTCCTGCCTATAGCGACTGTCACAGTGGCTGCCTGCTGCAGAAACAATGCTAGGCAACTGCGATTTAAGTGACAGACAGTAAAAGAAAGAACAGCTGGAATCAGACACTCAGAAAGAACAAATAAAGGACTACACCTGCTTGCTCCATTTTTGTCTATCCTTCCCACACTAATCTGTTACGCTGACTCAAACTTCTGTCAAGCCCAGCAGCTGAGAGCCATTTGAACTCATTTCTACATCAAGTTACAGTTCTGATACTAGTCTCCTCTTCAGCCACGCTCACACTACAGCTGCAAAAGAAATCAGAGACAGAGGCAAATATTTCCTCCAGTGGTAAGCTGAAATACAAAATGATCACACGTCTCATCAGTCTCAATTAATACTTTATCAATTTTGCACCTTATTATTAAACAACAAAGTAGCTTCCCCTTGTTTCTTTTACAGACGTAGATTTTTATGGAAATTATCATAAGAATCAAATTTCATGCGAAACTGAATGATTATTAGAGCTACTCACAAATAGAATCAAGAAATTACACTAATATGCTCCTACTGACTTACCACAAAATCAAATTGTAGAAACAATTAAATAAATAGTAAAAACCATGAAAAAAAACAACTGTGAAGAGAAACGTCTAAGTGAACATAAAGCTCAAAATGTTAACTATTCAGTCAGTCAGAAATTTAAAAAAAGGGTGTTTTCTCTCCTCTTTTCCCTTTTCCCCCTCCATATCTTCCTGTCTGTTCAAGCTCTAAAATAAAATAAAAAATGGTTTGTGTATGATTTGAAGTTACTTTATCAGTATTAAATCTGAGAGAAAAGAAGGAATTAACTCAAAGTGAGCCATCTCAGGTCCAACAGCTTGGAGAGTATCATTTAGTCCAAATCCAGTTGCTGATGGAAACTCATTCTGATCTCGTCTTATGCGGTTCTCACAGTCATCTCAGACTGGCCATCGGTCTCGTTCCTGGAACCGGATTGGGATTCTCTTCTCTGTGCTACATTTCTGTTATCACTCTCTGTCCGCAACCCTTAGTGTCACATAAGCTGATTTGGTCACATCATAATCCTTCCACTCAGGTCAAAGGTTAGGAGACGTGTGAAAGTTGCATTTTGCAAAAAATAAATTCACTATTTTTCAAGAATGTTTTACACTGGATTAGGATGGAATTTATGTATATTCAGTAAGAAGTTGTCACTTTTTCTTCCCGTGGGTCATACATGTAACCTTCTAAAGAAAAATACAAGCGTGCATTCAAAGGTTGTAAAGTAAAATTGTTTAATCTAAGGAGCATTTTGGCATGTACTCACAAGTATCTGAAACATTTATTTTTTTTATCACAACACTTCAGACTCATAAGGATCCATGTCTTGACAGTCTTGGATACATTATCTGCAGGAGTAAAAATTATTTCAGCTCAATCGAAAGGCAGGGTCAACTCTTTTCAAAACTAGAGTATCTAGATTGATTTAGAAGGTGAAATGTGAGGGATTCTTATGAACTGCACCTCACAGCAGGAATCAGCTTGAAACAGTCCTTTAAAACCTAAAGAACATCTCAGTTTTATAAAGGAGTAGAATATCTTATGTGATTCACCACTGCAGATTGTAAAAGAGCGTGGAGGGATTCATTTTTCTGAAGTGAGAAATGTTACTTTCTCATTCAATCTAATAATGATTGCTCTATTTTTTTCTGACAGAATGTCAGTATAAATAAGAATCCTTCTGCTTTGTTGAGCATAATTAAGTCCTGTTATATTCACTTAATGGATTGAAAAAGAACCTCAATTCAGTGTGAATTGGAAACAACACCTTATGGGACTGAGTTTTGTTTCTTAACAACTGCATGCACAGTACCTTCAGAGTGGAATGTCATAAGGTTTTTGTTCTGACTTTTTTTTTTTTTTTTAAAGAGCAAACAAATATATTTAGGTTTTCTGGGCACCATGTGGTTCCACATGCTGAGACAGCCAGCTGTTATTCCTAACTGCAAATATTTCTAAACTTTTGAAACTATTGTTCCTGTTAATAAAGGAAACTTATGGCCGCCCCTTAGCCAGGTGCCCAGCAGTGCATAAGGTTTTGCTCAACACAACCAGAAATTTCAATAGTGATAATATTACATTGAAGGGATTTTTTTCAGTAGTTGGACTTTGCCATTTATTTCCAGTCTTAAAAGGGACTTTTGATGTGCCACCACACTGAGACATATTTACCTCATTTCCACTGAAGGACGGGTCGGTACATTATTCTGTGGTCTGGTTTTCACCAGTTGGACTATTATTGCACCATACTAATGCAACGACAAACGTGACCCACTACTATCTCCGACACTTGTCGCAAGCAGTGACATTTTTATTCATGTGAGCCAACCCTCTTCCTCCAACACCAGCGTCTGACCTCACAAATGAACTCCTGGCAGAATGGTGAGAAATTCACATAAACACAGTTCTATGTTATGTGGAAAGCCTTCCTAGAAGAGTTGAAGCTGTTGTAGCATAGAAAAGGGTGTGTTAACATCATTACAAGCCCTGTGGATTAAGTATAGAAAGTCACTCAGGTTCATATGGGTGTGAAATCAGAGAATGTTTATTTTGCAACAGCCTTAACCTAAATATGGGTGGATTTTTTTCTAATTAGATGCACAATGCCTTCAAATGTGGACAAACCTAAATCTGAAAGACACTCCTTGCCAGGCAGTCCAGTTTAGAAACAATTCTACATTTGCCGCAGTTTTAGAATGAAATGAATGCAAAAACTCTGGTTTGTACTCTTCCTTTACCGTGCAGTAATAGCTTTGTGAATTTGCCTGTCTAAATAAAACATCTGAGGACAGATCTTTGTTAACGGGGAGCCCTGAAGAACAGCGAACTGACATTTCAACTTAAGTATGTCTTCATCAAACCTGCTGCAGCTGTCTGGCTTCTCCTGCTTTTACAGACCTACTCCCCTGCGTGCCAGCAGTCCTTTGATTTGCGAGGCGGCATGCAGCGCGAGGCGTGTTCTTAGTATACCGCGTGTGTAAACACACACATAAAAGAGCTCACATGAACTCCAGTACAAGGTACCGCTCTGTCTGTGAACATGCAGACCTTATTAAGGCCTCCTCTGGTACCGATTATATACACATGCAAATGGTGAGTCAAGCTGAGTCAACTATACAAGCAAATATCATAAATCACAAATTAGCCTCAGCTACTTTTAAGGGGGGGGATTACTTTTAACAGGGGAAAAAAAAGACAAACTAAGAAAATGTTCCCTGCACAAACACAAACTGAGAGTGACTCACCTACAGTAACCACCTAACGCTGAACCCTATAAAACTATGTTGAATGTGTGTGAGCAACTATCTTCTCCTTTTGTTTGGTTTCAGGGCATAACATCAATTGAATATTCACTGACACTTTGCATAAAAACTGTATATTTCTGCTGAATACCAATTAACAAAAGGATGAGTTTTCCTTGATTTTGTCCAAGCTAAAATCACACATTAAACCATCTCACTTAGGATGTAATCTATTATGTAAAACGGCTTGGGTTAAAAAAGTGTATTACCAGTATTTGTGTTATTATCCTCTCCTGATTTAAAACTACAAGTAAATCTATACCTGCTGTATAGCTCTTCGTTTATTTTCTTTGCACTACTTTATTTCTTAGCACTTTATGAACAAATTAAGATTATAGAGGTACATCAGCAGCTGTTTTTGGCATTCATTATTTAATTTATATTACCCTGTATATCATTCCATTTTCTGAAAGTCTTTTTTTCCTTCAAACTCTCATAAAACTGATTTCCAACATTAACAATTGAATGCAAGTCAGTCAATATATACGTTTCCTGACAAATCTCTTTTCTGACCTGAGCGTAGGGTCTGGTGTTAACAAATCCTATAAAACAGAACTGAAATGATTCCTATTTATTTTTAAGAAGTTCTAAATAATAACCCACAACTTAAAGTTTAAACTGCGAAAGAAATAAATGACTTGCTTTTTGTCACCGGCCAATGGGAAGGACCCATTTTAGTCTTCTCAACTACAGAGAAGTGAATAATCATGGAGGTAAAAACATCCTCAAAGCTATCATCAAAAAAGTCAAAATAAAAAAATAAGTGGAATAGCACCGACTGATCACTGTGACAAAGGTGTGTGATGCTGTTGGCATGGGAACGCTGATAGGGTGCAATGATATAACAGGAGATTTTAAGAAAATATCTATATATTCACCATATTCTGTCAGAAATTGAAAACAGGTTCTCATTTTTTCCATACTGAATAAATTTACTTAAATTAAAATGCCTGATTTTCTAAAGCTACAGTGTAGGATTTACCAGGGGGGTGCCAATAAATTGAAAAGGTGCTGTATTTCCAGTACAAGCTCTTTTACTGCTGTGTAATACTAACATTCCCCATCCCCCATACGGTCACATCAGAGTCACCACTGTAAACAGCTTATCTTTTGATGTTACAACTGGCCTATGCCTTGACCAATAAGTATATTAGAGCATTAACCTTTTCATTTATCCCCTCATAAAACGAAGTTTAAGCGCCTGTGATGACAGAACTCTTGTAAATAACAGCAGTAATGTTTGCGAGCCTGCTGCTTGCACAGCTTAGTCCTGAGGAGACCGACATCCAACAACAAGTCGGGCTTCTCAAAACGCAATTTTAAAAGGACATTCTTCAAATTTCCTAATTTATTTCGAATCACTTCATTCTGTGATGCAGTAAATGTTCTGAGAAGTGCTTGTCATCTAAATGAAGTCAAATCATTTAAGAGCCTATTAAGCATTAAGACAGTAAGACGAATGCTTCCAGGCAAACAGTCAGGGCTGGATACCAAAAGATGACTTAACGTTATCAACCATCAACTGCAATGAAAAAAACTGGAAAAAAAAATTGTTCAACAAGCACACTTTTTTTTTTTCAATTTTTGAAGAGTTGCTATAAATATACAAAAAAAAGGCCTATAAATTAATGGCTACATGATCCACACAAATGATGCTTTTTAGTAGTACAAGTTAAATAATTCATAGTGACGTCAAAATCCTGCACAAAAATATGCATAACGGACAAATGTGGAGGAAGTGAGTGAACTTGAAAGTGGACAAGAATGCAGACTGTATAAGGCCCTAAATATAACTCTTAGGATTGATCATCTTTTCGTACTGAGAGTCTGTGAGTATTTGTCTCATGAGTCAGAGGGAATTTGGTTTTTAAGTGTCTCGCACCCACAAGATCTTGCGATGGCTGCCGGCAGTCTCTAAATGATGCTGCGTGTCAGGATTTTATAACTTTGTTTCCCCCCGTCTTTTTTGGATGAACAATTTATTGCAAGTTGACTCACTGATGTCGAGGAGTAGTCAGAATGCTGCCTTTTTGTTGAGAAGTACAGCACAGAGCCCACACACAGCCTACATATAAACAACGACACACTGTGCCCCGAGCTACCAGGGAGAACATGGGTTGTTGGCTGGACAGTCCGCTTTCACATGTATTTAGTTGATCTGCTCACTTCTAACTTTTTATAATGCACAGTTCCTTGTTGAGGTGTTCACACCCTGGGACAGAGTGACTTTTAGCTGTATAGTGGAAGAATAATGACAAACTGCCTCTATGAAAGAATGGCAAAGAGAATGTTTGTTTGGTCTTCAGTGTCACTAAAAGTAACCCAAGTACCACCTCAGTTTCAGAAGCTTGGGTTTAAAAAATCCCAACAAAATATATTCAGATTTCTTCTTGTAATATAAAAAATATCATTTTACATCACACTGAGCTAATGCTTTGAATCAAGAAGGTTTTAAATTATATTTAGAAACAAATGTTACAAAGTAAGGGAATTTACAAGACAGATTAGAGTGTGATAGTTTGCGCACCTTATTGAGAAACAATGCTAGCAATGCAACTCAGTCACAGCTGTTCCTTCAGCACGTTCAGGTCCGGATTGCTGCGCGTTCGTTTGTCGTGTACGTGACTCACAGAGACCTATATCCTCTTTCTCTTGATTAGTCTGGCTTCTGCCTTTAACCTGAAAAATTCCAACATCATCCGCCAACAGAGAGAGCTTTACTGTGCACTCCTCTCGAACCCAAAAGAAAAAGACGAAAGCTGAGTTAATTCATCTACAGAACAGTGATGCAAGAAAGTTAATCGCAGCGCCGCTCGTAATTCACTTTTAGGAGCTGAACTTTGAATATTCTGAGGAAGAAGCAAATATTAATGTGGATTATTAAACAGAGCAGCCAGTGTGCAAATTATTTGAGCAGACTTCATTATTTCTGTCTGCTTCTATGTCAACAGGTTGATAGCTCAGAAAGTCTTTAATCTTCCACAGCAACAAACACTGAAGGCTTCGCTTTCTCTTTGTTGTTTTTTTCCCCCTCCATTTTCTACCAACCCACTTCATCTCTTTGCAGTCCTGTTTCTTTTGTGTTTCTCTTAATAACTTAATTACACATAAAATACACACAACTTGCACACATGGTTACATGGTCCAGTAGGCGTTTTCACACTTCACAAGTCTTTTTTTGTTTCCTGGTAACAGAAGTTGTTTAAGGCAGCCAATGTCTGCTTTTTCAGGTTTCTGTCTGAGGATATGTTTACACTGATGTGTTGAACACGCCTGAGGATTCATTCGTTTCATAAGAAAGACAGTGACAAGCTATGTCTACATTCTATTAAAACCATTAAAGTAAGGCAAATGCCCAGATACTAAAAGCTAATCCGACAGCAGCATTTGAAAAAGAACAAATCAGCTGCACACGTTTAGTTTTTTCATCAGAAACCAGCAATGAGAAGAAAAAAAATAATCGGCAGATATTTGACCCTACAATGACGTACCTGCATTTTCTATATTTTCGGACAAACATGGTTGAGCAGGAACCTAACTTTAATCGGCGTTCCCTTTTAAATTGAGAATAAAAACATAAAATGTGGTGTGTTTATTCAAGGTTGCCATGGCAAATTTTTCCTAAACCATGCCTCATTCTGTCCCTGTTTGTAACATGGACAGTTCCTCATGGACAGTTCTGTGTGCAGAAGCTAAATTGTAGTCTCCGGGCCTCCAGATATTAAGAGCGTATTTTTCAGCACACAAGTCTTGCCTGAATGTAAATGCGGCGCAGGGTTCAACTCTTAACACCACCATTAAAATGAGATCTGTGGCCAAGTGTTGAATTTCCATTACAGCATCTTTATGGCTCCCGGAGGTAACAATGTACATTACAGCATCTTCATGACAATGATATCATGCTTAACGATGCACGTTGTACGTCCATCCAAGATTTATACTTTCATTAAATGTATACCTTATTTGACATTGAGCCCTGAGTGAAATGTCAATACAATATATATGATAATTACAGTATGTGGGACGGAGCATCTCTCATTAAAGTAATTCATTATCCATATCCCCGGGCTTCTGTGCTTCGATGCCCTGTATGCATAAACATGTGGGTATTACCAGGAGTTCAAATAGCGCTTCAGTTTTACACTGAAAATATCCAGATGCAGCAGCAGCAATGTATGCGTCTCTGAGTGAACTTCATTGGCTGCACTTCAGACACGAGCCGCTCGGACAAAGAACTATTTACCGCCCCATTCAGCCCCAACAGGGCCCGTCTCGGAGACAGTGGGGGCTGACATCGAGATTGGCGGCACCGGGCGCCACAATGCCTGCATTATTTGGTGTCAGCGCGACCAAGGCCACACGTCTCACTGGACTGACACCATTCTCTGAATACTAAACACACGCGTACAACGTAGTGCGGCCGAGTGAATCGCAGATGTGTGCGACATTACCTCGTGTAGGAGCGCCATAGTGGATTCTGAGAATCTGTTTGCAGTCGTGCCAGCAATGATTCCCCCCCTTCTGAGAAACAGTGGGTGTGTAGAGACGTGTTGTCATGGTAACTTCATACTTCCTTTTTTTTTTTTTTATCTCTCAATCAAGGTGAAAAACTTCGCTCACACATATGTTTGCACCACCTGACAAAAACTCATTGTTGGTGCCTGGAAATGATCACCTCCCTCTGTAAAACAACACGCACTATTTATTTTCAGGTTTTATTTGTTTCCATCAACAAAACTGTTTATGATCCCGTTGATTAAAAAAACTAAACAAAAAAAACTAATTTTCTGCTTAACATTTAGCAATCGATTTGAACTGTAAAAATGCAACTTAATCACAAATATGAGCAAAGGCTCAACTAAAATCAGTTTTATTGGCAAACCTTTTAGACCATCAGATAAAGCCCATCGATTCTTCTTAACTGATCCGTGCATTATTGGCAGTCAGGTTGCGGTGCTTGTGGTGAAACGTTATTGGACATAATTGCGCACCATTATTAGTACCTCTCCCAGGCAGACTGATTAAGTTATTGATTGGTCACTTACATCTCCTCTGGCATGTGTTTTGCCCTCATTCAAAAAGAAAAAAAAAAAAAGCCGCCACTCTGAAATCGTATTTAGACGAAGTTGAAACGGGTAAAGCTCCAGATTTTATATGAGTGTTTACAAAATACTTTGAGTTGTGCAAGGAGTGACTGCAGGCAGGCAGGCAGTTAAGCTCCAGTTTGTCTTGACACCACCCCCAGAGCCAAAGGAAACACCAATGTGTCAGAACTAACACACAGGTGTAAGAACCTGTTTGGCTCCAGGTTGTTGCTCAGCCTCAGGCCTGGCTGATACATCCATGTTAACACACAGCTCTAGAAGCTAGCTGACACCTGTGAAGGTCTATCAGCGTGTGTGTGCATTTACAAAAAAAAAAAAAATGAAGTAACCTTACATCAACATCTTACCTTGTAAAACAAGTCTGGCATTTCTATTCCATTTAAGATGTAAATAAATACACTGGAATGTTTTCAAAAGTATACCTGCAATTTTCATTCAAAGTTTAATACATATTTTAGTGAGTTGTGCTTTGTAAATTAGAGACTATGAATTGTATCAATTTGATTCTATTTAGTAGATGGACGTATGGACAGACAAATAAATTATGGACACATTCTAATATAAATCAAATTCACCCTTTCACAGAAATATATGCACATCCTTGTCAGAGTTATGGTCTATTGTTTGCATATTAATATACTTTCTCCTCTGAATACATGAGACACAAACTGTCCATGAGGCTGAAGTCCAAATCCTTAAGTCTGAGTCAAGTGTCAAACTTTTAGAGCACAAGAAAAATAAAAGTCTCAAATCTTGTAAGCGTAAGTTTATCTATTACACTTAAGCAAAAAAGAGTTTCTAGAGTTTAGAAAACAGGTAAAATCTCAGAGTTTTTTTACAGCGGGAAAGAGTTTAAGTCAAGTCTTTAAAACTTAAGTTTAAATCAAGCTTAGTGTTTTTAAAGCGAGAGTATAAGTTTTTCCTCCAGAACATGAGCTGAGGTCAGGTATAAAATTTTTAGAGCACAATTTAAATAAAATCTTTAACAAGAATTTAAGTCAAGACTTTAGAGAAGAGGCTCTCGAGTCTCTAGAAAGTTAAGATTCACATCATTAGAGAATCTCCAATATGAAAAGTATTGAGTCTTTAGAACCAGAGTCTTTGTTTTTGACCTAAAGTGTGACCTCATATTTAAGTTCCCATTCCTGTAACACATACAAACAAATGTGTTCAATTTGGTTTAACTCAACAGTTAAATGAATAAGTAATAATAATAATAAAAAAACTTCAAAATATGAAGTCTGCTGCTGGGTTTGATGAATGTAGCAGTTTTGACCTAACAAAATATATAAGAATCACAATCCCTTTTGTTTTCTCAACCTAGATTTGAGTTTTACTTAAAGTGCATCAGAGAACATGCTGATGTGGGTGTTTTCTTTTTTCTTTTTTTTTTAGTTTTGGTGTATTTGCTCTGTGTGGAGCAGGAAAACCATTCATTTTTCACTACCTTTTGACTACTGAACAGCAGTCAAAAGGTATCAAGTCATATACCTTATACCTTATATATGCCATATACCCTAGAATGAAAGAGAAACTAAAAGCACTTTGATGAGTCAAAATGAAATAACAGTAGTCTGACAGTGGAGTCAACCAGGGGTCTCCAGTCTAGAGCTGACTCAGAATGTGAGGAGGCTCATCCTATGCATCTCAGAACTTTTTCTGAAAAATAAATAAATAAAACTTTGTGTTTAGTCATACAAGTGCTTTCAATACGTATTACATTTCTTGTGAAGTTGTGATTTTGCACTATAATTTAGACCTACTATAAGGTTCTGTGACATTTCAATGATGATGATTAGAGATTAAATTACACACAGATGGGTTGGGTTTGCTATATAGAGGACTTTATGTACTGTTTATTTAGGGCTTTTAGGGAAAAAAGGTGGCTCATATATGTGGAAAAATAAAAAAAAGAGTTTGAGAAAAGAGTTTGTGGTTCTAACCTTACAAAAATATGCAAAAGCTCCAGAGGTGTTGTTACTTTTGCAATTGCTGCATATGTGTAAAAAGTAATGTAAGTGTGGTTTTGAGATTTAAGGTACATATGTCCTTTCATGCCTGTGTGTATTTCTTCCCGTCTCCTCACATTATCGCCTCTCTTCTTTGTGCAACCTTCCTGGTGTCGTGCAGTGCAATAAAAAAAAAACACAACTGTGAAGCACAATGTGAGAGACATGCAAGATGGACTCTTGACCTCCTCCACCCACCAACCCACCCCCCACTCGGCTCCTACTAAGAAACAGACTCCAGCACTTTGGTCTTTGTCCCAGCCTTTCTCCTCTTCATCTTTTTTTTTCTCCCACCCCCACTGACCTGCTGTCTCCATCCATTCAGCCTCCATCCTCTCAGTGACTGCCTTTGACCTCAGCAGCAGTATAAAATCTAACCTTACACGTCAGAGGAAGGTCACTTGCACACAGTGGGGGTCAAGGAGAGGTTCCCTTTATGCCCCCCAGGCGCACTGCCTCAGTCCCAAAGGACTGTGAGCCATGTGACAAAGAGGAGGAGGGATGCCCACTTGACCTCAGGGAGGGGGTCGGGGATGTCTGTCCACACACATATGCAGCTGTACACGTACAATAGCTTCCCCTGTGAAAGTTAGATAAAGTGATGAAGCTTGGATTTTTAATTTTTTTTTTATTGAAAGGAAAACATAATTCTAAACAGAGAGAAGAAAAATATTGGTATAAAATGCATAGAAGTAGAATAATGGAAACGTAGGTACTTAAATCATAATTAAAGTCTAAAAAAGAAAACAACTGAAGGTCTTTCTTGCAAACCTGAAGCTGATATGCGTCTTATAGTTAAAGCACACTGTCTAGTTTGTATCGTATAAGTTTTGCCACTCTTGCGATATATGTGTCTCTGTTTCTGTTTATATCTCCGTCTAGCGACTGCCTCCACAATCTGATTCGTCTTCCCCTAGAAGGGTGACATGTCTGTCTTTGTCTCGCAACAGAAAGACAACCCCCTCTCACACACACGCACACCGTCACACTTACCATAAAGCCAGATGGGCTTGTGTCCCCCCATCACCAGACAAATTAAGTTTGGGCCCCCAGATTAATATTCAGGCAAAGCCCTGGCTCTGTATAATTGAATCATGGTGCCATGAGTGTGCAACAGGGGCTACTTTAGATGCAGTTACCATGCACGCACACACACACACACACACACCCCTGCACCCCCTCTCTCTTGGTTGCCAGCTGTGCTCACTATCCTGTCTACTGCTTGGGGTCAAGCCATGCATACAGAATCACAATCTTCTGTGCACCAAATAAAGTTTTATTGTTGATTTTTGTTTTGTTTTTTAAGTTTTATTTTTGTCATGTGCAAATAAAGCTGGTGAGACATCAGGTTTTGCTGTACACATATTTAGAACGTTGCTGCAAAAAACTACTGACTGTACACAAAAATGTATGCCATGTCAGCTGTTATAGCGGGAAAAAGAAATAAAATTAAATTATTTGTAAACCCAGTATGTTGTAGTTTCAGCATAGCTAAAATAAGCACAAAACCTTTTCATAGAAATTATTCTTTTATCTCGGGACTCTAAACTGCAATCTCATCATTTCTTATTGAGTCTTGTTTTTTATGTTGTCTGTCTTTATTGTTGGTTGTCCACCTTTCCTTACCTTGTTGCGGTTCAGACTGCTCTGTTATCAAAGGCTTTATTGGTACCGTTCATCTTTTCTATTAGACAAAGACTCAGCTGGCTGGGAAAACTCCAATTTTACTTGGAGCCGCAGAGACCTTCCTCCCATCATTACAGCTAACACACCGTCTTGCCTCTAAACAAAGATTTATCAAATATTTTCAGCAACTTTCCGAATGGATGTTACTTCAATCACAGTCAAAGTAATTTCATTAAATCTTTTCATCTTTGCCAGATTAAAAGTACCCTCCTTTTTAAAATAACAACATTTAAAAGTTTAAACACTTTTCATGAAGCCAGCATTTCTGTTCTTTAAAATTGCTTTTTTTTTTTTTTGGTCTGATGTGATATTATAATTTCAAATGCAATGATTTTGTTGACTGTAAATGAAAATCATTATAATTAACAGAAATGACGGCTTTTAAACATCCATCTGTGTGTAATTAATCTATACTTGTGTTTTATTTAGTAATAAAGTTCCTGAACTAAATGGGAAACATTTATTGAATGGCTCTGCATTGAGTGATATCAAAAGTCAAACTTTTAAAATGATTTAAAAAAAAATCTCATTTGGAGAAATGATTCTTGACAAAAAGCAGGCAAACTGCATCACATCACCCATGGGTCTGATTTTAGATCCACGTAAATTATTTGCTGCCAAAAACTTTATCTTAGTCTCAGCTATAAATAGATTTTATTTTTTTTGTAGCAGTGTTTGCTATTATACTGTATGGTAAAACTTGTGTGATGAGTGAGACAGATACAAATAGTGTGCGAATTTGAAAGTAACACACACAAAGGCGAAGTGTTAACCAAGCTCCCAGACGGGAAGTGGTGTCTGTGGTTTGGATAGGTTTTTGAACATGTGCAGCACATTACTCAGTTCAACAGTTAGAAGCAAGGCTCACTTACCTGTACTGTAAGTTAAATTTAATTAAAATATGCCACTGCTGCAAGAGTGAGCTCCTTTTGTTTCGACAACTGTGCGTTAAATAAATGAGGTAGAAAGTGATTTATTGAAATAATATAAAATCTTAATGAAGTATGTGTAAAACATAGCGCCCAGTTACGACTGCGCCACACAAATTAAATATGTTCAGTGATGCCAGTCAAGCCAGAACTGAACGCCGAGTGTGACGGAGAGTACGAGACACGGAGAGCAAGAGGAGGAGGAGGAGGAGGAGGAGGAAGAGGTTTGGTCATGACAGAAACAGCCCAGTGAGAAATGAGATGTGTGTTTGCGTGCGTTTGGGTGAGTTCATATATCACCTCTTCTCTTTGCAGGAGAAACTGTGAGGGCAACACCCGGAGAGAGAACAGAAAGCAGAAGACGCTACGCAGGTGTGAATGCGCACTAGCGTGTGTGAGGTTCAGCAGTGAGGCAGCTTGCACCTTAGCAGACAACATGTGCAATCAGTTCCACATGAATTTTATCTTCCCAGTTTACATCGTGAAAGAAGGAAGCTACTAAATTGTTAGTTTCTTTGATTTTGTTTTTGCAGTCTAAAGAATTGAAGTAGGAGTAGAAGTTTTGGCCCACAAGCTTATTCAAAGTAATCTGATTCTATTATACTAGCGGTTTAAATATAGAAAACAATTGTAATTGTGAGGTTATGTTACTGCACTAAAAGATAAATTATTTTAAGTTTTATTTTTACTAATCAGGGATGCCAGCAATTCATATTTCTCCGTCTATCAACCAGATATGCAGGCTGCCTGTGTCCTGTAGATCGACAGGATTCTTAAAACATTTAACCTTTTTAGAACTGATTGAAAAAATTAGGATATTTGACATTTGCTCTAAATGTTAACTAGGATTTTCAACAGTGAAATCATGAAAAATGGTTCCCTTCCCAACATTCAGAAATTATTCGCGTCTTATCGACAGCATATTTGCCTCCAGATAACTTAGTTTGTATTGTATTGTATTTCCTCCTCTTAGCTTCTGAGTGTGTTTGAAATGCAGCTTTACATTTGAGAATAAAACTAATCACACATTTGTGCACAGCTTTGGTCATTAACTCCATTTTTTTTAACCATGTTGCAGATGACAAGAAAGATTAAGCAGTGGATTTTTACAGCTTTGCCTTTTCATCCTGACCACGTCTAACAGAAACCCAAAACGTTATTTAACTTTTCTCATGTTTTAAGTTTCTAAAAAAGATACTTTGAAATTCAGCTAATTATCTAGAGTGCAATAAAAGAAAAGACTGACAATTTGCACACATGAAGTAATCGGACTCATAATTCTTCCTAAAGGTTTCAACTGCTTATGTTTTGGAATGTGTACAATTAAGAAGACAAAAGTGTATAATTAATATAATTTATTTCTTTATATTTATTTTTGTACAACTACAGGTGGTTAAAAAACAGTTCTTTCAGGCTGCATAGTACAGGATCATCCATTTATTAAAGCCACCTCATGGGAGTATTTAATCCCAGATTAAAATCCAGACATCTCTCTCTCCAGTTTAGTCTGGGGAATCCAAGTTCTTTCCAGGCCAGAAGGCATGTACTGTAGGATCTATCTACCTAGCTCTAGTTCAGCCCTGAGGTTTCCGTCCAGTTGGACGTGCTGGGAAACCTGTAGAAGGAGGCAGCCAAGACGCATCCCGATCAGATTCCTGAACCATCTCAGATTACTAATTCCAATGAAGAGGAGCCAGCCAATTTCACCTGCTCATATCTTGATGGATTCTTGCTCCTTTAGAATCAGAATGTAGAAGGACCAATAATTTGGAGCTTTTCTTTTCAGTTTAGCTGTCTTCACCCTGACTGACTGTAGAAACCCCAGGATTAACGCAGGTGAAGCCCCAGTCTACTCTTGCTGGACCTCACCTCCACTGCTCTGCATGAGGCAGAGACTAACACCTCATAGATTTCTGTTAGGGTGGCCTCAGACTCACCCCGGCCACTTTGCACTTGGCTGTGGACGACTCCAGGGTGTGCTTCAGGTCGTGGCCTGAAATTTCCAACAGAGCCAAATCATCTGTTTCTTTTTCAAATAATTTTAAGGGTAATAATACATCCATTTGTTCTGTGTTATTACACAGAACAAAATTTAATTTCTTGTCATTTTTGAGGATTATAGTTTACAGAAAATAAAAAGCCAAACTTTTGTGTCCCTGAATTATTAAAATGTTGTTATATTTCCAGCAGGACTTGGCTCCCATACCCACACTGCCAAAGCTACTGAAAGTTTGTTCAATGGCAACAATATTACTGTGCATGATTGGTCAGCAAACTGTCCTGACCTGACTAATCAGGAGGAAGATAGGAGACACTAAACCTCAGCAATGAAGAAGGCCAATCACCTGCATTTTGGAATTAACTTACGGTGCTCAAAAATCATTAATATCTTCTTTGCCAATCAAACAACTCCATATTTTTGCAACCACTACAGAGCAGATGAAATTGTGCCAAACATTTAATTTGCTCCCCCTTCACAAATAACAGCTACAAAGAAATGTCTTTTGGGAGCGAGTTCATTAACCATTTTCTCTGTTTCTCCAGACGAGGAAGTTTGCTCAGAGACTAAATCACTCTCTAGGTGGAGTGGTGGACCTCAACTTGGTCTCATCGGAGCTCAAAGTGTCCACAACAGAAAACGACAGAACATTTCTATTTATCTGTCCCATTGTCTAAATGCACCAGTGGGAACCTTTATTGGTTTTTGCTTATTATGCATATTGTGTATATCATTTCTGACACTATGTGAAAGTCTTGAGAGAAGAAAACAGAGAAACAAATCACACTACATTTATCTCACACATCAATCTAATGAGCTAGCACAAATAAAAAAGCCAAAAAAAAACTACATACTACAGTGGTTGTTTGGAAGAGATTGCTGTTTATAAGAGATTAACAGCATTGATGCATTGATGCAGTATGTCATTTCTGTTTTAATATCTGTTTTATTACTATGTTGTATTTTAATTTTTGTGAGACACTGAATTGATTTATTTCATTCCATTTGTAATGAGTCTCCAAGATATATAAATTTCACTTCCTAAATAGAGAGACAAAAATATTGAACCTTTTTTATCCAACATTCAGATGTTTTGAACCATATCTGTAAATAATTTATTATTATTATCAGCAGCCTTGGATACTAATAAACGCAAACGGGTGCTGCAAACACCGTTATGACGTCTGTGCTTCATGTGTCAAAAGTTCCCACTCAGTTTTTTTGTATCTCTATTTAATCATTATGACTGATTGAAACTTGTTGGCATCAAATGAACATAATTATCTTTCATTTTCACCAACGTTTATTTACGTTCACGCTCACCCCCATCGCTCCCCACCAGAACCCTTGAAAAGAAACAAAACAGCTTTTCACTTAACTCCTTGGTTTACAATAATAAAAATAGTCCACACCCATGAAGGCAACCCTATAATCACAAGAGCAGCCACTAATGATATGCCACAGAATGCCACACCTTTATTGAACCACACCACAGCATAACTAACAAGTGAAGCATAAGCGTCATGGGCTGCAGCACGTTATATGCAGCCATCCAGGCGCTCTCAACTTCATCACTATAAACAATGAACTTGTACGACTGGGTTACTGGTTAGTACTACCAGAATGAATAATGGGACTATAGCACATGTCCTTCTTGGGTGTAAACTATACCCAACTTTTTTTCCATTATTTTAGAATAGAATAGAATAGAATAGAATAGAGCTATTGTATTATAGTACAGTAGAAGAGTACGGTAAATGTGGTATTTAGTTCCAAAGGAGTCGAGTAAAGTACTATAGGTAGCATAGCGTAGAGTTGAGAACTGTAGTGTAGAGAAAAGAAGACCTGGATATCACTGCCAGCCCCTGCAGTCATATTTTTCGATGTCTCAGCCACTTAGCTAATAACAGACAGACCGATAAAGAAAGAGCAACACGCACCACATCCTCCCTCCGCTAATGTAGCAGTAAAAGTGGCAGTTCTGTTGAAAAGCACACGAAGCCCCGGAGCAGCTTTCTGGACTCCGCTAATCTTTTTTAAATCTTAGTCCTAATGCTCACTCACACCCAAACACCCATCTGCAATGTTCCAGAAAAAAAAAAAAAAAAGGCAGACTGGTCCCACGCATGGCGGGATGGGCCAGTGAATTGACGGAGTGAGTGAAATCAATGTGGAGAGCTGGATGTGTTTTTTTTTTCACTGAGCTGGTTCAATAAGAGTTCAGCATGCTACTGAAAATGGTCTGGGGGATTTGTGTGCATTCTCAGAAAGTACAACCCAAATGTTGTTCTTACCATGAATTCACTACAGGCACCACTTTACAAACACATGTCACCAAAAGGTGAAGGAGGGAGCAGTGCAAAATGAGGCCATTTGGAAGTTATAAACACTTCGAACCAGTGTGGAGAAGTTGTGTTTGAAATAACACCTACAATACGACGGATCAGAAGTTCGTAGCTGGAGTTAGAAATTTTAACAAAATTCACACCAAATAAATCCTCACAGCACTTGTACAGCTGATAAGCAAGGATTGAACTGCAAAGGGAAGTTAGAAATGTTTTATCATTTTCAGAAAACTATAATAATCCAATAGACGATAAAGAGATGGAGAGTACAGCAGAGCATTCTGAATGGACTGGAAGGAAAATTGAGGCTCAATTTCACCTAAAATCAATGAACAGAAATGAAAGTTTGATTGCAGCCACAGACCGTATCTCTCTGAAAACAAAGCAGACATATAAGCAGACATTTGGAGCTGTATTCATGTCATCGGTCATTTTTTTCATGGTGGGTTTTTTATGGTTTTCAACTCTGTAAAATATGCTCCCGTTTTAAGTCTCACAGACACTACAGTGGAGCCCGGCCTATTTGGGAATTGGTATTTATGGATTCACCTTATTAATTTTTTTTTGCTGGATTTTATGTAATACATTTGACAGAAAATCCAGCTTTTGAACCTGGTTGCAATACTAACATGCTAACTGCGTTTTTATCGGTGGTCTTTTAGTAAGGAGACTACTTCTGTTATTTTTACAGCTATGCATTATTACTGGTAGTTTAGCTGTAAAAATGAAACTACATCATTGTATACCACAATGATCATTGTGTTGCACTCATTTGGTGGCTAGCCGTTCTAATAACATGTAGTCCAAATACGTAGACATGAAAATGTCTCAAATATTTTCCAGAGTTTATTTAATCCCATATTATTTGAAAATAATGAAAATAATGGCTCTGCAAAGTATTTTGTAAATAAGAGTTACACACTTGAAATAATCAATTTCATATAAAACTTGATTTTTATTTTTTTTTACATAGATTTTACTTGCTCAATTTGATTACGACTGCAATCTGCTTACTGGAAAGCATCTTAAGATAACCTGATCAATCCTGTCTGATCAAATTAATTTATGATTTATTTATTTAGTGCATCAAATACTACTTTCTGCAATCTCCATGGCAGTTTTAGCTTTTAATCTGTTTTTCATGTATTAGTATTAAAACATGTAATGGAAACTATTTTCAAAATTATAACATTTTCTGTCATTAGCAGTATAAAAGCAGTTTGTAGCTTCTTAAAAAATAATTAAAAAAACCAGTTTCAGCAGCTGTACTTTAATCATCATAATGAACCAATAAACATCACTCCTTGTAAATTCTGCAACTTTTTGTTCAACAATGTAGATTAGATAAGCAAGCCCAGCCTTTTCTGGTTTGTATTGTTGCCTTGATTTTGTTGTTCAGATGTTTTACTGTTAAACTAAAGGAAGAGTTTTTCCTGTTTTCAAAGAATGCACACTGAGATAAGGGATAAAACTGGTACACAAACTAACTCCCCTTCACTGAGGATATTCAGTGAAGCGCAGTCATCCATCTCTGTCATATCTCTGCGTATTCAGACGCACAATCATGTGGCAAAAATAAACATTTGGCCTCTTTACATTCAGCTTTTTCTCCAGGGCTGCATCGGTTCTTCTGTTTCCTTTACTGTATATGCAATATTCAGAAATGCATGCACTCCAACAAATATCCACCCAAATATCCAATGAAAAACTCATTTTGTTTGTTCTTCCATAGAACTCATCTAAAACAATCTGAGTTGCACCAAAGTGCTGCAAAAGGCAAAATATAAATACATTTACTTGAAGACGTTAAAAGAAAGTGGACCCAGAGGTAAATGCAGAGATGGTAGAAGAACAGTCAAAAAGATGTAATGCATTCAAGGCATCAAATGAGTTCAACATACTCAACCAGAATTAAAAACCCCATTTGCATGGGTATGTTTTGAGAAATCTTATTGTTTTAATAGTTCATGGTCCTGAGCAGAAATCCGTCTGATCGCAAAATTGTTAAAAGATCTTTGTAGTTGAACTGAAAAAAAAAAAAAACTGCCAGCAATCTCAAAGCTCTGGTAGATGTGAAAATGTTTTTTTTTTAAGTGTTATAAATTCTGGTGTCGGTTCATGAATACTCTTAAAAAGAAGGCATTAATGAAATCTTAAAATGTAAGGAAGCTGAAACATGGCGAATCCAATCATGTCATTTAACTCTGGTACGAAGTTGCAGGCAATGAAGCAGAAATAACCTTAATAAAATGTGAAACATGTGTCTCTTGTTTGACCTAAAACCAAAGAGTGTATTACAGTGGTAGGAAGAGACGGTTTGTTTTATAACATAGACAGAAGATATGTCATGCAACTGTGAAAATGATTTTAATATTTTTTCAGATTGACCAAAGTAAATGGGGAAAACTTTACAAAAGTTTACCAGTTGAGGTCAACCAACATGTTCACTGTTATTTTATATTTTTCGCGTGGTCTTTAATACTACTAATTAAATGTGAATGCAGTCAGACTTCTGTGTGAAAAGTTCATGAACCCAAAATAACCCACATGCGCACACGAACGTAGCTGTCACACGTCATCACAGTGTTTACGGATGTAATAATAGATCCCACCATCGAAGAAATCATTTTAAAATTGTTAAGAAATGGGAACTGGCGGTATCGTCGCAAGTATTGTCACGCAAAAATAATCGGATTTCAGCAAAAAAATAAATACAAAATCGGAATTGATCATCAAGACTTGCATACCCAAGGTAGTGCCACATATAGGAGAGGAACAAATTAGATTTTTAGGGGGCGAAAAGATCATAGTTGAGGTCTTCAGAGAGAAGTAGAGTCTGAATGCCACGTTAAATGTATTGTAGTTGTTCATCACATAATGCTGCAATGCAACCCTTTGCAACTGTAATACCACACAGTGCTATTGCATTGTTGACTGGGATTTGACATGTTATCCAGCTCAAACTAAAGGAGTGAGTGGAAAACCACAATTTCAATGACTGAAATTGGTAGTTGGGGAAAAAAAATGAAATGGGTATTGATAATAGAAGTCTCACCTTGTATGGTAATTTTCACAAGTTTAGTCCAACCAACAGATTAGGTGTGAGAATCTAGAGGTTGTGTACCCTTAATAAGAACTAACAATCATACAAAATGTTTTCAAAAATGTTGCTTTAATTTGTTTACTTTGGAATCATGAGGAGATGTTGTAAAAGTGATGGATGCTTCTGAGTGAGAACAGTGGCCGACAGCTACAAAAATCTGGCACCTGCTCAGGGCAGCATTAATCCAAGAGTTTCCACTGGCTGCAGAGAAGGACATTGCACATGCTTAATTAAGACATGCCACATGAAATATGTGCTCTATTTGTTTTAATGTCATTACTTCTAATTTGACTGTAAGTTCCTCCATAGTTGTCTATTGAATAGTGCTGGTTTTTTGGCTTTCTCCATTTTAGCTCTGCATTGTGGTCAAAAGAATCCGTGTGGTGTCTCGCCAAATATTTGATAAAGCTTCACATAGCCCAGATAGACTTTGGACCCATGGACAAATTCCTCAGCTAACAAAACGGATTTCATTACAGGAACAGAATTTGCCCTATGGGGGGGTGTGTGTGTGCGTGTGTGTGTGTGTACTGCTTTGAGTCAGGGGTTGATAAAGTGAATAATTTGCGCCAGCCCTGACTGCCGTTGCTGTTTAAAATTTCATTCTCTGTGTTTGAAATATCATTGTCTTCAGATGTTTGTTTACAGCCAGCTGCAGGACACACACTGTGCTCTGTTCTGCCGCCGCTACAAATAGATTTCATAAACAGTGTTTTCTTCTTATCAAACCACATCTTCTACTTTCATTGCCTAGATGTAACACATAAATAGTTTCTAGTCTTCGCCTACTGAACTTAGTCTTTTATAGTAAAGGCAAATATTCTATAAGTTATGTTTTTCCAAGAGATCATAGGCATAATGAATATTTCCACATAAATTCCTGTGGCATAAAGGCGTTCAGTTCAGTTTTATATAAAACATGTAGCTATGAATTGAAATTACATTTTAAGTTTGAAATTATAAGTATTTGATATTTTCACATTTTACATTGTCATTTCATGGTTATCAAAGTAAAGTTTGTGCCAAACTTGGATGTTTTAGATGATCAAACTATCAATAAAATGTCAGTTTTCAGAGAAACGGATATTTGGAATAGTTTTTCATATCCAAATAGAAAAACGTGTCCAAACCAGCCTGGCCCCATGAGAAAGTAATTTCCTCCCAAAACAAAAGAACTGATTTGGTGGCAACAAGAATTTTTTAACATCACTGTGAAGGAACTTTGGTCTGCTTTTCTTCACAGAATTATTTTTAATTCAACTGCATTACAGAGGCTGTGAGTATGAAGTAACATTTAACTAACATTTAAAGTATGGGCTTTGACTAGGCCCCTCATTTTCTGTTTTCTTTTTCCATCCACTTCCTAGTTCATTCTGGATCATTGTTAAGTTATAAATTATTTATGATCAGCAGCGGTTTTTGTCCAGGAACTCCAGATGAAATTACTCTGGGTGTCTGTCTCATTGTTGAATAATGGGCACTGATCTTATCTGATGCAAATAAGGCCTGTGGTGCTTGAGATGTTTTTCTGCTTTCTTTTTTGAACTCCTGGAGGAATTGTCTATCCGTTCTAGGAATGATTACATAAATCCAGTCACTCCTGGGACAGTTCACCACAGTTCCATGTTTTGTGCATTTAAGGATAAAGAATCAGATTAGTGCCAAAGCTTGAGGAATCATCTGTTTGTCATCTGTGCCTGAATTTCCTTTGATTGGGGCGCGATGGTTTGATTTTTGAAATCGTTTCACCTACTTTGTACTGTCAGTCAGGTTCTTATTTGGGGATTCCTTGAGTTTACAGTTCTGGCAGCAGTTGTGCAAGAGGGGCGACTACCATCTATTCACTGTCAAGGATTTGAACCCTGGATCTTTGTGCTGCAAGACAGCAGTGCTTCCAACTGCACCACTGATGCCTTATGCTCAGTTATCACATGAAACATTTAAGTACAACAACAATGAAAAAACATGTAAGAGGATAAGTAGTTTTCATAGCCCTGTAAAAGGTCCATGAAAATCTCCTCCAATTATTTCTAGAATAACTTGTTGTGCGTCAACAAAACACAACATCGTCAGAAGCGGTGAGACACTAAAATTACACTCCTCCATTAAAACTTGCTCCATGTGATCATTTTCACCTCCATGTCAAGTGAGATTGATTTATGTCAGAAGCGCAGCTCTGCTTGGAGGAAGAGAAGGATAACTCTCTGCTTGTTTTCCTTTTTACCACAACTTTGACAAGAAGGTCAATATCAATTCCATCTCAGTGTATTGATCTGAGAAACAGGCCTGAAACATGTTTATCATAGTTCTGCTGCGGAGGCTGGTAAAGTTGGTCTGATAATTTTATTCAATATAAGCCGAGCACATTGATTCATATAGGCTGGATAATTATTTAAAAAGTCTTATTTGGATCTTACAATGCCTTAAAAATGTATTCACACCTTTTGGTGAATTCCAAATACGTGCTTCAATGTTTTCTTTTAGGATTGTATGCTAAACCAAGGACCAAAGCAAAGTGGTGCATAATTGTGAAGTTGAAGGAAAAGGATGGTTTTCACTGCAATTTTTTTCTAAGACCTCTTTATTCAAATAACCCTAAAGAAAATCTAACATCTAATGAAAAGAGATGCTTTTCAGTCCTGCAGTTCAGTTATAATTTCTTTGATTTCTACTTCAGGGAGGAGGGCACAAACTTATCGCTTTGTTCAAGAGCAGCTTGAGAAATCAGGTTAACAATTCTCAACCACTTACAAACAGTTGAAGTCCGCCTAAAATAATTGTACAAATTAGACACATTAGTTACACGATGACATACTTATAACAACTACACATGTTTTCCTCAGTTTGTGTGATATTGGTGCAAATATTGCACTACTCTACATAAATTAAGGAACATGGGGGGCCTGCAGCAGGAAACTGTGTTTATACCTTGGGCCAGCACTGCTCTCAGAGGAACTCCATCCATTCTGACTGAGTCTGAGCTATTCTGGAAAAAAAAAATGCAAACATTTCAGTCCTGACTCTCTAGAGACACACCCCTGAAGACTTGCAGCTATAATTGCAGCAAAAGTTTCAACAAAGTATTGACTCAGGGAGGGTGAATACATGTGGACCCTTTCTGGATATTAATCTGTAAAAAGTTTTGTAAATAATATACCTGTATATATATATGTATATATATTTTTTTTCTTCTACTTCACAGTTATGAACAACGTTTTGTTGTTATGTCATATAAATGCCTAATGAAGTCCACTAAGGGTTTGGTGTTATAAAATAATAAAACAAAATGTATTTCAAAAAAAGTGGCATAGTTAAAACTGCCCAGTATCATTCTGCATCTCTTCTGTTGTGGTTTGTTTACATTTTTTCAAATCAATCCACTTTATTTTGCCTTCCAAAAATATCCACTTCTCGTTAACGTGAGTGCTCGAAGTAACAAACAGTGGCTGAAAGCTGGAATGAAAAACATTTTCTCAGGCTATTTCCTGAGAAGCAAAACCCCACATCATTATGTGTATAAAGCTTGTCAGCACACGTCTCTCTCCATTCATGATTGTTCTTATTAACCCCAGCTCCCCAGATGACTGATAGTGGGCACTGGATGAAAGCCAGCAGCGAAAAGTCTGTCCGCAACATTTCATTCAGAAACATTCAATATTGGACATTGCTGCACAAAAAAAAGCAAGAAAGAAGGAAAATGTGGTTTGCAAATACCGAGCAGTTGGTTACTCACATAATAAGCCTTATTAACTGTGATCTGTCCAAGTAATTTGGACCGACATCTTAAGATTGTGTTTAAAAGATCATTGAAGAAGTAAAATAGTTTTTTTTTACTGAATGTACCATTTTTTTTAATCATCTGAATACATTTAAACGTTTCGTAAAAAATAAAATCAGCAACTTGCCAATTGGTTTCTTACGATCATCAACCAGGACCTCAACGTAAATAAGACAAATTTGGTTTGAGGCCATGGCATGGCAGTTTTAATCTGTGCTGATTTTCCTGATCTAGATCAATATTTTCCACATACTGGAGAGGATTAGAAGATACACATTTACAGTTTATCAACTATAACTACATGGTGGTTCTCTGTAAAGTCCTGCTGAAGGCCTCAGACAGCTCCAAATTTGTAATAAAAATTGCATTTTTATTTAGTCTTTTTTTCTTCAGTCTTTTTGTTATGCTACTTGAAAGAACACAACCTGTTGTAGGGGTGTCCTCATTGTTTTTCTCAAAATTATAGTTGAACATGTTTTTTCTAACTTAACACCTATAAAGTAGAGTCATCCTGGATGTCAGATTCTGAATTTTAATAGAAGTTGTTGTTTCAGTTGCTGTCACAGAAAAACTGAGACAAATAATAAAAATAATAAAACCTCTTATTAACCCATTTTGGAAACATTTGGTTGTTATTATTGTGCTGATAAACTAAGCTGTGTGTTTGTTTTTGCATCTATATCGGTCTGAGTAGCTATGCACAGAGCATAAATCAAAATGTCTCAGAACAACTATCCCTTTATAACAAGGAGTCCCATCTAAGTGGTGGTTTTCTTCCCATTTGTCGCAATCTTTATTTTATCAGACAGATTCTCCGTCCCGGCGCGGGTGTGTTTGTTTGCAGAGTACAGATTGTCTGCCGCGACGTGGAAGTGTGTCACCACGGCTGCCTTGTTCTTGGAAACGAGCAACAGGAAAAGAACTCTCCACGAAGAGGAAGGAGTGAAGGTGGACAAAAAGTCAAGGAGGGAGATCAGGAAGTGATGCAAGAAACCGATGACTTGGGGATTGAAATAAAAAAAAAAAATACTGCAAAAATTTAAACATGTGTCTATATTACCCAGTGATGTTAGTTGGATAGGATAGGAGAAATGAAAACAAGTAACCCTTGATTATAGATGACATGATGTTAAGTATGGAAGGAACCTAAAAGGTGTATGTGTTGCAATCTCAACATTCATCAAAAAGCTGCCATCTAGTATCATAGCTGTATGTTGGTGATAAAGTTTGCATAGAACTGGATTTTCAGCAATCACTCACTCCAGTGTGTTACCAAAGTATATATTGTCTCTGCCACTTAAACTCTTCTGGCATTGACTGAGGAGATAATTAGAGCGAAAGAAGAAGTTGCAGGAGTCATCCTGGGCCATTCCTTCTTTCTTTCTCTTTATGTCTATTTCTCTCCGTTTCTTTCTCATGCTTGGAGCAGCACTGCTGCTTTGATCTGGCTCTTCACATAACAAGGCCCCAGGGTGGAAACCGTGCAAGACACTAGGAAAAAAAAAGAAAAAAGATTGAATCCTCAGTGCAAACTCTGCTCACACAAGCATCGACATACAAACATATAGCATGTGCTGAATATCTGCTTGCTTGTGTCAAACACTTGTCCAAATTTTGCCTCAGGGATTAATTTTCTATGATTGTTTTTTTTTTTTTTTTTTCCTGGAATGCACTTTTATTAGTAGAGGATATCACTGTTTATTGCTGAAAATGCTGTTGTGTGTGATTTTCTTATCTCACTTCAGACTCAAAGTTACTTAATTGGTTTGAAAGTGAGACACTCGAGGCTATTATTGCAGAAGTGGCTGAATTGAATTAGCAGCATAAAAGAAGACATAAAACTTGGCAGAAATGCAGAGGTTGTTTTGTTTTGCCGGCTGTAAGTCGTGGAGTGTCAGTACTCACACATTTCCATCCATTCTGTCTCTGCTCTTCTTTAAAAGGCTGCCCTCTAAGCTCTTTTCAGTGATTGGAAATTTTCAAAGGTAGGTCGAGAAAAAAAACTAAGCATCCACTTATATATTGCATTGCTAAAGCAAGTGAACAGTTGTTCAGTATTCACATATTCAGTATCTAATGTATGCATCACACCGTGGGTGAACCAGCCCGGCTCCCAAGCCCCACTGCAGCATGATGTATAAATGTAATTTCTTCAAATTTCCTTGGTGGGTGCAGATAAAAGTAGTTCTCAGAGTCGTGGGAAAACTCAAGCCTCACCTCACACTGATTGACAGTGAGCTCCACCAAATTTCTCTATTCTCACCAGCAAGCAAGGGCACCTGCTCATCACATGGGATTGCCAACAAAATTACACTTGTTCAGGGCACAATCGGCAGCTAAATAAGTTTGACATTTTATTTATTTTTTTTTTGTATACACTGGTTGTGCGCCCCCGTTCCAAAGCCATCCTGGGCTACTGCCCATGTGGACAGATCACGAACTACAATTTCTGCCCATATATATATATATATATATATA
>CAEGAG010198778.1:0-24679 GCA_903067065.1 Brachyrhaphis terrabensis
TGTTTAAATGTCTCTCTCAAAAAAAGTCTGAATTGTATATTACTACCCCATATGATCATTTTCTCCAAATATCAGATTTGTCCTGCAACTACAACTTAATTTGAGCCTGAGAGGGTTACAGTGAATTTAAATGTAAGCCAGAAAGATTTTTTATTAGTCTGACAACAATCAAAACTCTTGTGTGTGTGTGAGTCGGGGACATAGATATTTTCCACATACCCACTGACCTTGCTGCAACATGATGGTGGTGAGTGAAACTTTCTTTCATCTCAGCACCAGACACACAAAGCTTCTGCTGCTGCAGCCTTGGAGGCGTGCTGCCTGCTGGGTAAGTGCTGTTGTCAGGGCAGCTTCATCTCAGTGTTGGATGCCTCCCTACAGCCAGCAGCAAACCAGACTCCTGCTGCATGGTTTCACTCAGTCATGTAAGAGAGCTCTGGCAGCAATAACGCTTGGCTATGGACACTCCATCGTCCACATGGAGGACATTGCTTAGAATCGTTTTATTCCTATATTTAGAGAAGATTCAGATATTTACAGCAAACGTAATTAATGTGGAGTGATTCTGCCACATTTTGTCTGTTCCAGTGTGTGCCAATTTATGAATAAAGATGTGCTCAATCCACTTGTAATTATAAATCTGTGAACCTGGCATTTGCAATATTACTAATTTCATGAATTTGAAAATGACTCCATATTCAAATTGTCATGGCATTGTCAGTGAAATATTTCACAAAAAATTGTGAAATTCTTTAAAAACGCAAAAAGAGATCAGGGTGATGCTTCAGTCTGTCCTGGTGAAGAGGCAGCTGCATGAGCTGAAAAGTGATAATGTGGATTGACTGGTTCGTCAACCCATCCCCAGGTTAAACAGATTATTAATAAGATCATGGGTAGAAGTAGCTGAAATTACCTTCCTGAATAGATGGACTGGAAGCTGAACTCCTAGTTTCCTGCAAAATATTGCTGAAATCTGGCCTTGTTTTTATAAAACCCAGTGTTGTGTGTTGTATTGGATGCATCTTTACCAATACTTCACATGCAGTTGGTGTTACCCCACTACATAAGAAAAATATTTATGTTTTATTTTTTTGTTTTTTTCAATCACTGGTTCTTCAGTGCAGCAATTTCTGTATTCTCCTAAAAAAAAATTATATTAAATTAGATGGATTTTTTTTTATTTTCAGTTAATTTTTTCACATTTCCTGCTGTTAGTTTTGCTTCCTGTTACTAGCAGGTGCTACAGATTTTGACTCACCTGGTCTGTATTACTGACAACCTTCCTCTTTATAAAGTCTGACTCTTTCTGTCTGTAGAATAGTTTTTTCTGCATGTAGGAGTTCTTATTTAGTCAATTTCATTTCCTCCTTTTCTTCTTCCCTACAGCAAAGTTAATGAGTGAGTTCACCTTTTGCTTTCTCCCTTTTTCCTTCTGTCTTGCTGCATGAGGTTTCTCTCCATTCAGGCTCTCACTCATCACTAGGCTAATCAGAAGCAGAACTGATCTTCAGTTTTCTAACATGCCAGGCCATGCAGATAACTTTAAAGGGTTAGCTAATTAAACTAAAAAAAACATCTTTAAATGAATGTTTTGAATGTATATACACAATGATCTATTGAATTAAACAACCCACATGAAAACGGATAGCAAACATATAAATTCAAATGTTCCTGCTGTGTCTGTCTTCAAAGCTTTGCCAATATTTTAGACATTTTCTCCTGATTTTTACTGAGATTCCCTTCCTTTATTCAATCCCAGTCTCTGTGTGACTAAACTAAAATAAGTCATTCATCTCAATTAAACACATTTGTTTCTCTCACTTATAAATTGAAACTGGCTTATCCTATCCACTTACAGACTCAGATCTGTCAACAGATTTATTGATATGCACAATATTTATCTATAAAAATTACTAACTTTGAGCTGCTAATTTTTTTCTTTATTCATTTATGTGGATTTTTTTTTTCCTTCAAGGTGCCCATTTTTGAACATCTGTCTCTCACTTCTTGGACCAACCTTAAGTCTAAAAGTCCAGAGAAAAGAAAGAGGAATGAAGAATGTTCTGAAGCATCTAATCTGCTGATATTTTGCTTTACCACCGCTTGAGAAATGAACAGATCAGGTTGTTTAAAGAAATAATAAGAAATATATATATTTTTTTATTGAACCTTAGTTTTAAATTGCCACACCAACATTTACAATTCCCAAGCTTCTCCTTTGGTTTTCTTGTGCCCCCCCCGCCCCCCAAACCTCTTCTGACCACCCCTTAAAAACTTTGTGGATGTGCCCCTGCTCAAGAAGACTCGGGAAGCTACAAGTAAAATCGGTAATTAATAACCTGATTCCTTGTAAGCTTCCATGGTCGATCAGTCACAGATCAGCGTTCATTAGTCCCTTCGCAATTTCTGATTAAGTTGCTGTGCATCCCATCGCGCCGCCAGGAGTTGTGCGCAGCTCCCCGGACGTGCTCGAGTCGCGCCGCGCCGCGTCGCGCCTCCCCCTCCTCTCCTCCCGTTCTCCCTCCCTCCCTCCAAAGGTGACCGGGGAGTCGCGCTCCGTGCCCGTTATTTACCGTCCCGAAGTTGAAGCGGAGCCTGACGCAGATCAGCTGATGGAGGTTCTCTGCTGGGCGTGCAGCTCCTCTCTCCATCCTTCCCCTCTGCAGGTGAATCGCTCCTCACATGTTCGTCTCTGCGCTGCTGCGCTCTTCTTCGCCCGGGCTTCGTCTTCATCCGAAGTCATGTCCCCCCTGACGCTCAGATGTTGGTGAAAGGACGCGCATGCGTTGATTTATTTTGGAATACTAATTTTGCCTCCTAAGTTGCGTCCCTGCGAGTATCCGATGTGGAAGCCGCTGGCAGCATCAGAGTTGCCAGCAATGTGGATTACAGTCTGCAGCGTGTCTCTGCTCATCACTGTGGTCTGCGGTGCGCAAAGGTGAGATCTGACAGCAGCACCTCTGATTCCACACAGGCCTGAGCTTATTTTAAGTAAATCTGAACTGGAAATGCTTTCTCTACTCCCCTCCCAATCTTTTAGCGCAAACGAACCCAGCAACATGTCCTACGTGAAAGCGACTGTTGACAAGTTGCTGAAGGGCTATGACATCCGTCTGCGGCCTGATTTTGGAGGTAAACTGCAGCCGGCTGCCATGTGGGGCTCAGCGGGGCTGCTGCGCTGCTTCCTAACGCTCTGCTGTCTCCACAGGAGCTCCGGTGGATGTGGGAATGAGCATAGACATCGCCAGCATTGACATGGTGTCTGAAGTCAACATGGTAAGTTTGAAAGCAGCGGAGGGTGGAAATGTGTGTTTTGCTTTGGTGCAGCGTTGCTCCTGAAGGAACTCCCCTCACCGCCCCCCCCCCAAAAAAAACACACACTCCCCTCCCTCCTTTTCCTCCTCGTCGTCTTCCTCCTGCTTTCCCCTTCAGCACCGTGATGAGATCCGCAATGTGTCAACCCCAATCCGCATGCATCAAGTCCTTCCCCGCGGTGTCACAGCCGGCGGTGGCTGAGAATTAACAAGGCAGGCAGCTGAGAGGCTGCTTAGTGATTCCACGCACGATCTGCGGCCTCAGCGCGCCGTGTGGGACAGAGAAGGTGATCAGACACACACAGACGAGGTGAGGGGTAAAAAATACGAATCCTTTTCCTGTGCGTGTTCTGCTGGTGTTTAGCCTCAGCGCAGTAATTGCATAACGGCTGTCAGACAGCATGCAGCGGGGCTGCGAGTCTGTCTGCAGAATGTGATGTGACCACTTCATACAGAGCATGAGTACAGCGCTGCCAAGGTGCACAGAGGCTGAGAGAGTCTGACAGATTCACACGTTCCCCTCCCCACGCACTCTGGCATAAACACACTTTGACTGCTGGATGTTTGACTGAATGAAGATGTAACTCAAACACACTCACACACAGAGTTGAAATGAGGGTGAATCGGACAAAAGTTTGAAGTCAAAGCTGATGGGCTGGTTTATTGAACCTTTCTTCTAAGGTTGTACCACTGATGTTGACCAAATGACTTTGAAAGGATAAAAAATGACAGGTGGCAGGCTTTATAGTTTATCTAAACAAACCTGAAGTAACACTACCATGGAAATCTGTGTAAGTGTGCAAATACCTTTTGCTTTTTAGCATACTTAATTTAGTTCCGCTTACACTCACCTTCCACAAATTTATGTACGCATCTTCAAGCCATCTAGGCGTGATAAAGCAGTCTCACTAAATTTCAGGTCAAGTATCTGAACATGGAATACAATTTGAGCAATTCCAAATTAAGGTGGTTTTGAATCTCTCATGTAACAACCAAAGTAATGCTACTGATCTACTGTCCTGGTGAAAACCAGCCCTTTGCTCGAAGTTATTTACCACATATACAGCCAAGGGTTTGAGCCCTTGGCGATTGAGAAATGATTGCTTTCTCTATTGAAGTTTTAACTGCTAACATTTGCCTCTGACATCTAAGGCGCCAGTTCGACGCTACAAAACTTAACAAAAATCGCCTGCAATTTAAACAACCGTTGTCCACCGTGAAGCTGAACCAGACGGCTGTTAATGTTACGTTGTGGTGGATACAATGTATATATTTCACACCCGAATGTATCCTGATTTCCACAATTTCAATGTTTGGAAGAGTGGCAAATGTGGACTGAATGGCTTTATTCACTTCCTCCACTGGTTGACCACCGTAAGCCAAATAACCATGTAAGATGGTTCTAACACCACCGCATTGCATGTCACCTGTACGATCATGATAGTAATGCAGTACTTTCGTTCATTTGAGTAAAAACTGGCGACTGAAACTCATAGTTCAGGAGTACTTTCTAAGTTCTGAGTACAAAGAGCAGTAGATGCTCCAGTAATAACTAGAAGTAAAGTTATCCTGTCTTTTCTTGTTAGTAGCACAATAATTAACACACATGGACAATAGGAACACTGTTAAGGATCTCAAATCCTGCCCTCTGAGTAGTTTAAGTTACCTGAGTGGTTTGAAAGAATTAGTAACTTCAGTAGTTGTGTGTTCTCTGATATAAGTTCCCAGTATTTTCCATTTTCAGCTTTGAATTCAGAATTCCAAATTAAAGGCAGGTACTGTTGACTGAATTTCCCTCCAAAGTGGAAATGTTGACTTGGAAAAAGAGATCTCAAAACTCCAACTAGCTGCTTCAGCGTTTAGTGTGTAAAATTCAGTAATAAACGGTTTATTTGCTCTGCTGCCAGTTTGAGTCTCATTAAATCATCACGCTCACAGTGCTGTCTAACCTTAGTTAGTGAACATCTTGTTTGAATGCATAAAAAGCAGAGTAATGTGCTATTACTTGTTCATGGTGCTAATCGTTGCCAACTCCATCAACACCTTATGCTGATTTTCTGACTTGCAACTGCAAAACTGTTGTGTGATTCACTTCCACAACTGATGCAGACATGAGACTATGAGTGGTTTTTATAGTCTAACTTTGGAACTAAGAGCTCTCACCTTGAAAGTTAGAGCTTTTTATTGCTTGTTTTTGCATAAATCTAGACTGTTTTCAAACCTATAAAGTCCTGGAGAGAAAAAGGGAGCATGGTTTGTATAAGAAGATATGGGACAGAGGTTCCTTTTGCTAAACTTTCTCTATCCTTCGTCTGTCCTTCTCTATTTATTCCCTGGGTTTGTGATCCGGCGCCCTGCCAGACTGGTGACAATAGAGACGAACAGTCAAAGCAACCTCATGGAGATAACTTATGTCAGCTGTTAGTCTTCCATGATTCTGCCTCCTGTACCTCAGCTGGAAGTTCTCCTAAATATGTTTTAATGAGTCTGGAAAGGTGGTTTTGTAATCTAATTTTATCTAATCTGATTTCAGGGTTTTCTTGGATGCATCTCTTTAGCTTTTTCTTTTTTTCCCCCTGGGAATAACCTGTTAAGAGGAGAACCAGGAACTCTCTGAAGGAACTAGAGTACAGTGAAAATTTATTTTATTATTAATTAAAATTACCACATGAAAGGAGATATTTGTATATATTCCTTGAGGACTGGAAACACTAGGACACATCAAGAAAAGTTACAACTGGACTTTAGATAAGCACATGGAAGAGGATAAGTGATAAACCTATGAGAAGTGCTTTTCTTCTAAATGTCTTTCTATAGTGCAGTTTTAACAACAACAAAGGTTACTTTAGGAGTTCAGTTCCACGTTGCCCACCTTCACTTTACATGGATGAATCATGATTGATTGATTTCAGTTCAAATATAATTTATTGATTCCAAAGAGCAATTAAATTAAAATAAAACACATCCAGAGTGCAGGTGGGTCCTAAACCCTAGAAGAAATCTTTTTTATGCCTAAATGAAACCAGCCACATGTTTCCTTCAGTTAAAATATTGCTAAACTTATGAACAGGTGTGGTGAATCAGTTTTATTTTTAACAGAAAAGAAATGTGAAGAAGGTAGTTTTATCTACCTTCCTCTGTCCTTGGTACATTTAGAAGAATTTCAGCAGGTTTGCTGTTTCCGGTGTTTTCGTAACAAAAGACTGTAGTTTTTGTATTTTAACTCACACCAGATCTGTCAATATTTTACTTCACTTCATGCAAGCTGAAAGGGTGATTCATAATTCTTTGCACGTCTTGATTTACTGATCATCACTTTGACTCTGGTGCATGAATACATGTTGGAAATGAGCTACAGCTGGGGTGTGCTGTGGTGGCGCAGGGGGTTAGCATGCCCCACGTTTGGAGGCCTTAGACCTCGACGTGGACGTCGCAGGTTTGACTCCCGTTCCCGACGGCCTTTGCTGCATGTCTTCGCCCTCTTTCCTGTCTGCGTACTGTTGCAAAAAAAATACGAGCCACTAGCTCCGCAAAAACTTCGGAGAAAAAAAAAAATGGAAATGAGCTACAGTCAGTTTCAGCTCATGGAGGCTTAAAGCGTCTCAGTGGCGAGTTCTAGCAGCTCCTGTCCGGCCCAGCCATGAAACCATGATTTATTAATTCATCCTGCTGCAATTGTGTGGGCTTCTAACGCTGTTTAAATTCACATTTGCACCTAGTAAGGCTGTGATATCACAGTAGTTTCTGCACGTCTAACACCACTGCTGCTGTGCGAGTTAGAACAAACGGTGAGTTACAGAGTGAAACTGAAGTGTTTGTCAGAAGATGTTCAGATAGGAAGAGTTGGGTTTAAATCCGATTTCGTTCTTTAACACAAATCTGTTGAAAATGTTTGCACTGGACAGAAATCCAGTTTGTAAATATTGTATTACGCATTGCTACAAAATATTATAGCAGTCTGTATTGAGCTGCATGTGTGGGTTTTTTTGGAGGAGGGCTTCCAATTCTTGTGCAGCAGTGAACTAAAAGGACGTAGGTCGGCATTTTTACTTTTTACTTTTTCTCTTCAGTTGTCTGTTCAATTTATGACTCAGTAATGTTCAATAGAGAAACACACTAAAAAGGAAAAACGAAAACTAGCCCATGATGGCCTAGAGTGCTGCTGAAGACTGACTGGTTTGGTCTGGATCTGGTTTAAGTTGTTAAATTTAATTTGTTTCATAATTCAGGAGAAAAAAAAAAAATTCCAACGGTTTTTGATGGGTGAGAAGAAATGAGCTCTTCCTACCTGTGTTTGCTTATATGCAGCTAAACAGTGTTTGTTTACTTCAAAATAGGATCTTCACACCTAAATTGCTCATGCCATCCTTTTTCTGTCACTAGTAAGAAGCCAACCATTCATCTGACATATCCTCAATAAAGTAGCATAATTTTCTTTTTGAAAACAATCTGTTCTGTCAATACTATAAGACACTGCCAAATGGTCTGTTTCCAGAGCTCACAGCCATATAAGGTAGTGCTTTGCTGTTTTAACAGGTGTGATTCAAAGTGGGTTTTTTTAAACAGGTTTTAAGATAATTTTCCCAAGATCAGTTTATTTCATTCTTCCATGTTTGTTCATTTTCTGGTTCTAAAATATGGTGATATATCCTCTGTGATGGAAAAAAATGAATGTGAAGAAATATGACTTGCCAAATAGCACTTAAAAGTTTTTTTTTATTTTTTTTTTTGCTTTAGCACCCTTTAATTTATACGTGGCTTTTCAAGCACTTATTTGGTGGTTACATCTTATCACTTGTTAAGCCGAAGGTCAGCAAGGAAAGAGGTGGGAGGATCAGTCCGTGGTCTCGCCATGATTTAGCTTTTCTTGGCAGTCTCAGGTTATGCATGTCTAAAATTAGAGGTCTAATAATCCTCTAACAAACTCACTTGACTTGTAGACTTAATGTGTCTGGATTTGAGGCTATGTCTGCAGTTAATTAAAATCTAATTTCCACCAAACAAAACTCCGCAGGTAAGAGATGTTCATGGAGAATTTGTTTCAGTTTATTCCTCTTTTAGGAAAATAAGTACAATGCAAAAAAAATATGTGGACAAGTTTTTTTGTTTGTGTGTTTTTGCTCTTCTTTATTTTCACTAATAACTTTACAGATGAATCCTTTAACATATGGACAAAGGACAAAGCAGCTCACTCAGTGTTCCCTAAGGACACGTCTCATGTCATTTTGAGACAAATCAAGCACTCTCGTCCCTGACACTGACGCGACCCTGGTGGACAGGGCCTGTACCAGTCGTGAGGTACAAGTGAACTTGGCAGTTAGTGAACAGATTACAGGCAGGTTTTCAGATCATTGTCAGGTCTCTGCTGGTCTAAGTCATCAGACATGGTGTGCTGTCAGAAGAGAGGGCAGCTGGGGAGGTAAAATAACAGTGATGCAGCGTGATGTTTGTCTAAGAGTGATGAAATGTGGCACCCGTTGGAGGGTACAGGACTTAAGAAAAAGACATGAGCATGCAAATGTGTTTTAGGCTTGCAAAGGTATGTACATACAAACATTTTGGTCCAGCGATGTAGATTCAGTGTGAAAAGCTAAAAAGTCTGGGAATACATTGCAACTCACTGTCTAATCTCAATTCTCAAATGTCTTATTGTCACCAGTTTCACATATTTAATCCATTAACATTTTAGTTTCAGAGATGTGTGTGTGTGTTTCAGAGATGTGTGTGAAATACAGTGATATGTATTTTAATACATATCACTCTTTTTGTCATTAAAGGATTTTGGACTGTTTTGCGACCAGTTTATTATTTAATCCACACCATATGAAGACTTAAATTTTTTGCTAGTGCTGAGGAAAGGAATTATCATCTAGGGGGATTTAGTGTGTTCTTGTTGTTTTGGCTGCTGTGTGAAATGATGAAATATCCTCTGGCAGAAAACATCACCCAAGATGCTTCAGGAGGCTTGCATCTGAAAAAAAAAATCGATGTAATCAGCACATGGCCAATAGAAAACTTGTTAGCTGCTAATGAAAATTACATTAAGTCAGGATCAAATTCCCACTTTTCATTGCTTAAAAGCAGAATGTGTATGATATAAATTCTAATGTCTTCCACACATTTCCTCTCAACATTTTGAGAGTGTGCTGTGTTTTTAGAGCGAGTCATGGGTTCTGCATTCATCCACCCAGTTGGTGCTATCGATCAGGACAGAGGAGTGATGGGTCTAGCGCCGCTGTGGGATTAGGATTTATGAGAAGCAGTGCGGACCTCTCTTCATCTCTGCATAGAGAAGATATCAAGGTGTCAGAGGAAAATATCAAGGTGTCAGGATTTGCTCAGTTAGACACAGGAGGTTAGGGGTTGAGGGGAGACCAGGCACGAGTAGTTCTAAGGCTTTGAATAGAAACTCATGTCCTTTTGTTTTTTTAAATATAAAAATGTGTGAATGTCCACATAAAGCATGATTTCATTTACCTTTTGCTTATCAAAGGGTAAGTAAAAATTATGTTTTGATTAACTTTATTAAAACATCTTCATTTTACCCCAAACACTTAATTGGAGACAGCTGAAATGGAACAAAGCCACTACTGTAGATAGTCAAACTGTTTTTATAATGTCTAATTAGGACTTAATTTCAATAGATATTCAGTAACTCGAATATATTCTTACTAAAAAGAAACCTTTTTAGAGAAAACGTTTTCTATAAAGAACCTGGCAGTCTCAGATTTACACACAGAATAGAAACAGTTCAAGTCCAAGCTACCAGTGTGATAATCACAGCCTCATATGTCACTGCAGCTCTGCTTGCTCGGAATAAAAATGCCGTGCCTGACCACCTGATTAAATGAAGCCCCATTAACCTCCTGTTTAATGTCTCTGTCTGTCTACTCAGACTGGAAAGTGGAAACCAGAGAAGTCAAACCAGAACATGTAGACTGAGAGCCACTTTTCTCCTTGTTTTAACAACTTCAGCAGGCATTTGTCAACCATATGAACTATATAATCTCACATTGTCAATGCATGGTCTTTCACAATGCGTAATTTGTAAATCAAACAATTCCAGAATGCAAAAGGGGTCCATGTGAGACAAGGATTAACTGAGGTCAACAAGAATACCGGAACTCACAAGCAACAAATTGCTTAGGTATACATGCTGCTCTAACTTCTAGAAAAAAGTATTCATGCTGTTCATTGCAACTGGTTGTGAGCTCGAGCCTTGCTACAACAGACTGATTATTTTGTCACTCCCCCACAGCTCTCGTACCTGCTCCAGATCTTTATTATCACTGCCTTTGTGCTCAAATTAAGCCCTGGTCTTCCACTACAAAATTGTCTTGTGGGTGTAAAAGATTCAAGTAGGAATCTCTGAAAGTCCTTGCCTTAAAACTTGTCTTGGACAATCACTTAAACGGTAAGTTGCCAGTTTCAGCGTTCTCTCTGTCAGTCTTAGTGGTGTTATTAGACGAGATAGTTCACCCGACTCTTCTGCTGATGGTGATCAGAGGACCCAGTGGTGCCGGTGCATGGCAGCCTTGCTTCTGTCAGAGTCCCTCAGGGCAGCTGTAGCCACAGTGCAACTTGCCATCGAATGTGTGAGTGAATGACTGTAGTATGAAGTGCTTTGGAGTCCTCTGAACTAAAGCTCTGTGCTACTAAAGCCACTTACCATTTTGTAACCTGAAAATAGTTGTCAGTTTTTGAGGTTTGCATTATGAGTCAGTTAGGAATCAACTTTGGTTTAATTGCATTAACATCCAACCACCCATTCTTGGATGGCCTTCTCCTGTTGGCAGTCAAATAGCTACCTCAAGGTTACTACATGTGGAACCTTCTCTATGGTGGCAGCCACTGAGTATTTTTAGCAGATGTCCAATCTGGCTCCTTCTGCAATACCAGACTTGACTCTGAGCTCCTATCCCTAAGGTGAGATCAGTCTAATTTCACCTGTTTGTATTTATCTCATTCTTCCGGTTGTTACCCACAACTCATGACTACGAAGTCAAGTTCAGCTCGCTTAATCATAGCCATGACCCCAATCTTTCTATTGGTATTCTGGTTCATTTTTCTTTACTTATGGATACTTTCAATTCTAAATGTAATGCAATAACATATCTCTGATCCTTCCTCAAATCGCCAACTTCTCACATAAGAAGGGTCTCTCAAAGGCCTCAGAAGTTATCTCGTTTAGAGCTTTTTAATTTCTCGGTGAAACATCAGACCAAATGTAATTTAGTAATTCAAAATGACAAAATTCCTTTTCTGGAATAGGCATATTGGCATCTCATTCTGGAGACTGTCCAATGTGAAATCATGCTGATAAGTAGCAACGGATTGTGTGTTCACCTGTGGGCTGCAGTCTGAATTACCTTCAAGAGACAACATTCGTGTGAACTCAACACTGATAGCAGGCATAGTTGGGACTACTGAAACTTTGACTGGATAGCAGTCATTGTGGGCCTCGGTTCAATTGGTAGTTGTTGAAACTTGGTTTAAAGACAGACCTTTTACATTTTTATCTGTAGTTATTTAAATACCCAACGGAAGGAAAAGAGCATGCTCTTCTTTTGCTGTGGGAGTGATATCAGCAGGGCTTTTCTCCAGCTTCTGTCCTAGAGCCAAAGTGTTAAACTTTGCTTTCAGCAAACTGTCTACATGATTAATGTTTTACACTTTGCTTTGCATGAGCCGCAAGCTACAAATTCACTTTACCCGCTAACTAAGAAACGTAGTCACCCTAAGGGACATCTGATTGACACAAATGTGTATTGATTGATTCCACCAGTGAGTAGTGGAGTAGAACAGAAAAATGGGTGGCAGCAGTCATGGGTGCCAATGTGATTGGGCCCTTCAGGAAGTCACAGGAAATCCGTTTGGCACACAGGAAAGATTCTGTGCTAAATTAATCCTTCAGAGGGCTCACAACTAATTTGTTAAACTTCAAGGACTCTGATAATAACCGTAAACTAAACAGTTTTCCCTTCATTTGACTCCTATGTATTTAAATCACTTAAGACACTGGTAACAGTATAAACAACCAATCTCTCAAATAAAACATATTCCTTTTTGCTTCATATTTGGACTAACTTGATTTGTCCTTGTGATTGTTTCTGCCAGAATCTTGATTTGTAGTGATTTATCTCTGTCTACCTGTATGGGAAAGAGCTGGGGTTGGCATGGAAACAAGGAAAAGGATGCTGGTTGGTTTGGCAACAGTGAAAGCCCTGATGGCTGGAAGACAGCAGATGATTAGCATCTGTATTCTTATTGATCTTCACATCACTGGTTTTTGCTATATTAAAGCATTTCTGGATATTTGGTCTGACCACAGGATTCAGGAAGGCAACACGTGCTCTGTTTACTATGTTATCATTTATGGTAACATCTAATCAGCCGGTCACGTCAATCCAAGCTTTATTTCTTGTGTTGTTTCAAAAGCCCAGCATGGTTGGACTGACATGTCGAAATGTTCTCATTATCGCAGTTGTGTAATGAAAATTGTCATTTTGTTCTGAGCTTCATGTCATCCTCTCCTTTTCACAACCTTTCCAATGAGCATTTTGCCCCCCTCAGCATACAAAACAATTGTGTGATTGGCCTGAATTGTGTGGGTGTGTTTATGTAGAAAATATAAATGGATCAGTGGTGTGATAAACCCACTGACAGGCTGGCACCTACACACCAACTTCCAGAAGTCGGTTTTATCATCTGTAGAGTAGGATGGATAGTTTGTGGAGTCATTGTCAGAGGCAGTAAGGAATTGTGAACTGTTGAACCAAAACACCAAACTACCCATGCTTTCTGTTATTTTTTGGCTTCCAGTAACATGTAGAAAGAGATTTTTCAGCTTATTGCGTTCAGCTTTTTGCCAGGCAGTGTATGTTCCAGAGCTGCAAACCCCTGATTATTTATTTGATATTTCAGGAGTTCATAGTTTTATTTGCCTGACTTGTGATCAGGATGTGTTTTACATCATGTGCCCTGGTTCTGCTGTGGTTTCGGTATTTTTCTGATTTGAAAGTGATGTTGCCTTTCCTCCTACCTCACTTTGTAATCCCTTTTCTGATGTTTGCTCAGTTTCCGCCAAAGATGGTTATAGATAAGGAGGAATTAGGTCAAACCGCAGCACACTGCAGTGAGGTTATTGCAGCACAAGACCCTTTGCCGCATTAAGATGAAAATATAAGGGTAAGTCAGACCCACAGGATGAAAGAAATGGAACAAGTGTAATAGTGTTACAGAGACATATTTTCACAGATTAGGTAAATGTGTAAAAGGGAGCAAGGCTTCAACATTTGGCCATCTGGGTTTGGTGCCCACATGAGGTGTAGGTCAGTGTGGTTTCACTGCAGTAAGGAAGCACCTCCTGTCCCTGATTCTAGGCTGTAAGTACTCAGTATTCGGTTCACGTTTAGGCTATCACTCATCCTCTGAAACACCAAGGTGCCACCTTGATGATGGACAAGTGGGTGCTGAGGGGAACAGCTGCTTCTAATAATAGTTCCATCCCCAAAGAGACTGTAAACCCACCCTCGCATAACACAAGCAGGTCGCTCTGCTTCATATTCTGTGTTCTCAGCTTTATGAGGCAGCACTTTCTCGCTGCTGCCTCATGAGACGTAATGTCATCTCTAGTTTATTATTGCAACTAACAGTTCCAGTGGCTGGCTGAATGACTAATTCTTGTTTTATTACTTCTATTAAGCTGGATGTTTGGATGTAACATTCTGTTGGTTTAAACTGGACCCCAGTGCTGAGACTGGTCAGGATTTACAAGTTCATATTTGTAGAGTTTGACAATATTGAAGACTTCCTCTGCAGGAGTCATTTTTGAGAATGTACTGAAATAGACAACTGATGCTGATACTCCCCAAAACCTTCTTCAGACATAAAAAATTACGTTTCAGGGAATTGTTTTTTTTTTAACAGATGGCATTTGACACACATTAAGTTAAAAGTGCAGAAAGGTTCTCACTGCAGGAAGTGTTCTCGTGTGCGCAAATTAAAATCTGAATCAAAAGCAAAGTTACTAAAAATACGGTGACAAAAATAAAACCTTTTAAAAGTTTCATTTTAGATTGGTACCACATCAGTGTGGATTGATCTAACCAGACTAAAAGCAGCAATGCAACATTCCCTTCTCTGTAGATGTCTATGGTCTTTGGTGGAGGTAAAAATAATTTCTAAAGAATGTTACCATCATATTTTTTCACCCCATGGAAATCTCTGTTTCTAAAAAAATATATGAAAACCAATTTAGTTCTTCCACAAAACATTGGTTTATGTCTTGACTTTCAATCCTTTCTAAATTACTTATAGCTCAGAGTTGGGTAGCTTAATAAATAAAATCCTTCACAAAGGTAACAACTGGAGTAAAACTGAATAAAAACAAATCCATCCAAAGGTCACAAAAAACTCTGAAAGACCTTTGAAAAGCATAGAGAATGACTGATCCACAGCAATTGTTCTCATGTGTCTACTTGTCCAGAATTTCACACTTCAAACCTTTTGATGTCACTTTATGAATAATTCAATGTTCCTTTATCTTTTATTTGAACTTGCAATTAAAGTTTATTTTAAAATGACGACAAAGTAGAAAGCTTTAAAAACTACACACTAGTTCAGTAGTGCAGCTTACCTCATTCTCTCTTTGTATTGTCACTTGTTACACTCCGGTTTTCTCTATCTTGTTGGTTCACATTTTTTTTAACCTTTCACCATGTATATTTGACATGTTTTTATCACCTGTTTTCACAAAACTGGCTGAAGATTTTCTTTTGATTGAACCTTCTGCTACTGAGAAAAATAAGGACATTCAGCTGACTCATCCTACTACATGACTTGCTTTGATTAAAATTTTGTTTTATCTTTGCAGTTATGTAGTTTAAATCTGCAAATCTGTTTGTTCTACAGCCTGCAATCTCCCTACAGTCTCTGTGTTCTAGTTAAAGTATTTATCAGGCCAAAGCAGTTGCAGTGGTTGCCTTATTTTTTTTGCTGTAGCCACGCTCATCTTGGTGTTGAACTGTGACCTCTGAAGGTACAGATGGCCCTCAAACACACACATGCATTTTTTTATTTTATTTTTTTTCAGAAAGTTCATTTTCCTCGAGCTTCCTGAGAAATGCACACATAAGCATCTTGGCAAAGTGCAACGGATGCTGAAAACGCTGAATAGCTGTGAGAAGAATCTTAACGGCTGCTCTTCTCCCAGATTAGATCAACCGAAACCTGGTGATTTTTCCTCTAAATGCTACCAGCTCTCTGCTGAGACATTGATGAGTTGTTGAAACATTTTAGATGGTCTGAATGCCTGTACTATCAAAGGAAATCTAATTACTTGACCTTATCCAACATTGATCACTGATGTTCTAAAGCAGGGGTTCCCAAAGTCGGTCCTCGAGGGCCAGCATCCTGCACGTTTTAGTTCTCTCCCTGGTGGTACCAACAACCTTTTCAGCATGTCAGGGTTCTTCTTAGGCCTTCTAACGAGCCATCATTTGATCCAGGTGTGTTAAACTAGAGAGAGAACTAAAACATGCAGGATGCCGGCCCTCATGGACCGACTTTGGGCAGCCCTGTTCTAAAGTAAGATTCATCCATGCAGTCATACATCTTCTTCCGCTTATGCGGAGTCGGGTTACGGGCGTCCGGTAAAGTAAGATTGTTGATTTTTAAATCATCCAAGAAGCAAAGTCTTGCTGCCAGACGTTTGTACAGGTGCTACTGGAGAGACTGGGCTGCAGACTTAGCTTTGGGGGATGTGGTTATGTTGCTGGGTCAGGTGTCAGGTGCCCTGCATCTCTCTGTGTGCCTCTTTGGCTCCAGGACTGTTTCGCTGTGATTTAACAAAATGTTAAATCACATAGGCCCAAGTTGGTTTGGGATAGCTTTTATCTCCTCAAAATACCTAGGATACCTCAGGAGAAGTTAAAGGGTGTCTCTTATGGAAAGGATGCCTGACTTTTCCTTTTACCTCCATTGTACATAAGTAGAAGATAATATATGGTCGGATGTGAAACATTAGATTTGCCTGTTAGATAAACATGCCTTAAAGAAGTCTAAAAATCTTAACCTGTTGTTAAATCAGATTTTATGACTCTAGCCTCTTCTTTTCATGACATCACTTCCCTGGCTTCCTCATTTGTTCCAGTCAGCAGCTAATTTGAATGCTCGAACACCTCGTGGATTCAAAGCCCTAACAAAATGCAATTTGAAGGGTTAGAATTACATAAAAGGAGGAAGCACACAGGACTCCACCAGCATTTTAATGGACCCGGCTGGAAAGTGAGAACATGAGTGGAGTGCCTTCCTGATGTTGAGATGTTAACCCTGAAAGCAAGAGACAGCAGTGAAACACATGTTCCCTGAGGCTCAGACATCAACTCTGAGCAGCAAAAAAAAAAAAAAAAAAGACAGACGATTCATCCCTTTTAAGCTTCTTCTGGAAGTCCTACTGTTGAGTGTTTTATGTTGGCTCTCAGAAGAAAAATGCATTGTTTGTGTCTTTGAATGCTTTATGACAGCTCTTATGTAAAATGGGTTCATCTGACATTAGATGTAGACTAAGCTCAGTGATGCTTTAAAAACAAGACATCATCCCAAGTTATTTTTATTCACATCTAAACAAATAAATTTAGAACACCATCACCATCTTCTAATGCATTATTCCACCATTCCTGACCGAGTCACAGTAAGGAATGACTGGTGCAGCAGTTGCAGAGTTGAGACCAATGCAGGAACGGGAGCCTCTGAGGAGCAGGTGAAGCCGGGACTTCCAACTGTCTGAGTCTCAGAACTGGAGCATGGAGGCCAGTGACTTTCCCCACTGCTTAATAAGAGCTGACAACACACAACATAACTCGCTTCTGCAGTCTGTTCTGCTGCTGGAACACGTTGTTTTTATGAGGGAGGAACAGTAGGAGCTGAATAGTTTGGATCCCACATTGTATGTTAGTTGCACCAATAACCCACACAGCAGTTTCAGTAATTACACACTCAGGTTAGTAAACCTTAATCCTTCCATCTGAACTTTGACAAAGTTCAGACTAGAAGAGGAAATCCATCCATGATGTTTTCATCTGGCATAAGGCTAATTATTTTAAACATTTATCTGGAAATGTCAGAAATATTCAGAGAAGACCTGAAAATGCCTGGCAAAGTTTTCACAGATTACTTCTGTGTCATTTGAGTTTTATTCAGCTAGAAATACACATAAGAATCAAGAGTAAAACAGACATAAAAGCACACACAGTTTCTGTAGCTGGAAAAGCTATCTGTCTGACAGAGCAGTTGTTTTTACAACACTGGTTTATTCTGAGAAATAAGTTGAACTTTTGCGAGTTTGATCACCAAATGTACAAACCAGACTCTCAACATTGGAATAGACAAAACACTGAAAGCTGGTCTGATATCAAAGGAATAATGAGGAACTAAATCTTTCTGTCTCTGTGCCCCATTAGGACTACACCATCACCATGTATTTCCAGCAGTCATGGAGAGATAAGCGGCTGTCCTATACAGGCATTCCCCTAAACCTGACCCTGGACAACCGGGTGGCTGACCAGCTCTGGGTTCCTGACACCTACTTTATTAATGACAAGAAGTCATTTGTCCATGGGGTGACGGTCAAGAACAGGATGATCCGACTACACCCTGATGGAACTGTGCTTTACGGCCTCAGGTAACAATTAATTCTGACCTTTTAGTTGAAAACTTAAAAGGGTTTTCAGACTGTCGCCTTCTTTTTGGCACATTTTCCTCTTGGTCCTCTATAAAACATGCTGCATCATTTAAAACTGATGCTTTTGACAATAACCAAAAACCAAATATTGCTTTTTGTAATGAAGCACATAAAACATTTGAAGTTTAAAGCTGGCAATTACGTATGGTGCAGTATTGCTCTAATTTCTTAGGTTTTCTATCATCTGGATAAATCATCTGGGAAACAAGATTTTGAGAAATGTTGAGGATGTTTGTACTAAAGACAATGTTTTCTTCCAATGACATAAATGCATTCACACAAATCCCAGATGGGTTTGTTGGAAAATATAAGACATACCATATTTCAACAAGCTCGAAATCTCTTGCTCTAGCGGAGGTTGATTTAAAACTGTAGATTGTACATATAAAAGGGATTTAGGGACCAGGTTTTAATGAGGAACAGTGCTGCCTCTGGGATGTTTGTGTTTCCAAAAGACTTCTGTTCAAAGCATGCAAATCTTTTCTGCGGAATACTAAGCCAATTAATTGCCTCAATTGTTGCAAAACCCAAATTCAGTTTTGATCAATGTGTTGGTGTTACCAGTGTGTAGCTTCAAAGAGATGATTAATCCACTAAGAATCCGTGAGGCTGAAGTGATTTTGCTGCAAAAGACGGGGACATTTAAAACGGCAAAATGTAATAGAAGATCAGTGGATTTTTTTGTGTGTGTGTGCTTTTGTGTTTGGGTTGTAACCCATTAGACCAAAGATAATGCAAAGTTAACAGAAAAAAAAATAACAAATACTCAGACACAATATCAGTCTTTGCATGAAATAAAAATGGTGAGAATTAGTTATTTAAAGACTGAGTAATCTTTTATTTTGTTTTTGAATGGGCACAAAGATTCTTCAAAACCTGGTCTGACTTGTAAATATTAAACCCATCAGCATTGTGGGTCATCCAGTACATATTTTTGTGTTCACCTTTTTCAGATCTAACGTGATAATTTCCTCCTCAGTTACATTTTTATTTTTTAAGAAATTGTGTTTATGGTTGTGGTTAATATATCATCGTTAACCATTTCTCACAAAGTGAAACTTGCCTGTTAGCAGAAAGCTTTCAGAGCAAAATAAAACATTCATTTTGATTCTAAAGAAAAATTCTTGAAATCATGGAAATTTCTATCAATGATGCACCAATCCTAACCCATAACATCGAGGATATGGTGAAGCAGTGCCAGGTGGCTGAGCAGCAGGGCTCTGACTGTTGACCAGGGCAGGATACATAACCAACATGGCAACCCTTCATTTAACTGGAAATCCTTTGGTACACTGCTCCCCGGGACAGTGTACCAAAGGAATAAGGAAAGGATGTGAATGCACTCGTAGACATATGTCTTTCAGTATGGCTCAAGTCAAACTGCAACATACGGCATCAGCTGAGTGAGTAACAGTTTCCTTAATCTCATATGTTGTTCTGCTGTGAATAAACAGATACAGAACTACATGTTGTCAGCATATATACAGCATATATACATTTTATTAAAGAAAAATCCATAACAATTGTTTAATTTTAAAGACTTGTAATTACAAATCCATTCTTCTTCCTTAACCTCATTGATTCTCCTCAATGAGATTATATCTGGTCAGTTTGGTTTTTGAGAACTAGTTGCATGGTTGAATAAGATCAGGGAATTTTTTCCTATCACAGGTGCAAAATGTCAATGTTTGGATATTTGAGCTGCTTCTTTGTCTTGTCTCGACACAACAGTTAATTGTGTTGTGAAATCAACCATTTTGGTTTGTCCTGATCTTAATTTTTGCCCCAATATTGATCCTTTTTTTTTGTTTTTTTAACAAATCGGTACTGGAAGATACAGACTCTAAGTTCAATACCTGATTAAAGTTAATAAATTTGATGCCAGGTATTGAAAGACGCATTGCCTTTCTTTTGTAACACACTTACTTCCTTGCTAGTGGGATTCAGGATGTTGCAGTTCCTCAAAAGCAGCAAATGTGTTGCTTTAACAGTTTTTGTGGAACATTTGTAGTATGCCTCTCCAGCACAGCTTAAATTTGTTAAGACTGTTATTATATTCTAATAAAACTTCACCTGCATAGCTCAGAGGTAACTTGATTTATTTTTTTTTTTCTGACTTTACAGTCATCTACAATCTTGGTCCTACTTACAGGGTTTGCTCTGAGAGCATTTTGCTGCAGTGCAAGGTTAATTGATGACTCCTTAGCATAATGTGATGACTCTTTCGTAATTCAGCTCATAACATATGTTTCGATACAGTTTTATTTAATTGTGTGCAGGTAAAACCTGAACATTCCCTGCTTTTTTAAACTTTGTTTTTAAAGTTAAGAACTGTGTTTAATTCACACTAAGCACAGCTTCTTCTGCTACACAAGCTTCTTTCACAAAATATTTTTGTGATAAACCTTCAAAGACAAGCTGCCTCTGAGCTCCCTCTGGGCATTTATAGATCACAAGATATTCCACATAGCTGTTCGTTTCCAAAAATAAAGCCAGCAGTGCTGGACGACAGGAGGTGTGGGGCTACATCGCCGTAAGCACTACTCGTAAAATATGCATTCTATCTTTTTTATATTTCAAAACATTAACGCCAGACAAAATACATATAGCCTTATAGTGGCAGAGGAAATGCTTAAAATTAAACATGTATATCTCACCTTTTTATTTCTTTTTTCATTTGAGTTTTTTTCACTCAGAACTCATCCAGTTTTAAAACCTATTTACAGTTTTAAAACTTTCTAGGGACTGGTTGCAGATCTGTGAGTACTTTCTTAGCAAGTTAGGATGCAACAGAGGTGGGTTTTACATCTGTATCGGTTCAGTGACAAAACACTTGGAGTCTTTGTTATAAAAGTATTACTGATTAAACTTTAAAAAATTATGTAGCTTTATGTTACTAAAGCTAAAGTTTAATCAGTAATAGTTTTATAACCAATTTATATCAGATCATGATTTCTTCATTAATGACAAGTTGTCATAACAAAGACATTTTGATAATATCAACTTTGTATTAAAAGTGTCATGATTTACCGAATGACACTTTATGACAACAGTCATAAATATTCATGAAGACTTACTCATGTTCATGACAGGTGTTATGTCATGTTTATAATAGTGTCATGACAGTCTTATTCACAGCCCGTGAAATAAAGTGTTACCCCAGATTGTTGGTAGAAGTTGCTCTTGGATGGTATTTTCATCTGTTTTCTTACCAGTCGGTCTCACGTGGCAGCATTCGCCTTATCCTCTAGATGAACCAAACAATTGGGATGAAGATTCACGAGAGAAAATAACAGGTTTCAACTGGACATCCTTGAACTTCCTGCAGAATTTCATTCTGTCCATGATAAATATTGTTGCTGCCCTATTCATTTAAAACTCACTATTCACACAGATGCACTCACTCACACTTGCTGACGGTGTCAAGCAACCTCACACTGTTGGCAACACTCAACAAATAGTTGCATTATTGTGCTAAAAAAATGACACTATGTTCCTGGAAAATACACAATACTGCCCCTTTAAGAGAAACAGAGGCTGTGGTTTTTATCCAGGTATGCCGTCAACAAGTCAGATTCTGTTCAATCTGCTCTAATACATTAACAAATTTCATTGAATTAGTTGATTAGCTTAAAAGCTTTTGTTCGATTCATTTGGTCCAAATGCCTTCATGCTTCTTAGGTCATTATCCTTCACAAACACATTATTACTATTGCACTTTTTTTTTTTTTACATTTTAACAAACTTGAAATTTCTGGGCTTTTATGGTTTTTGGGAGCATTTAGCCTCAGATGCTGGTGTTGTTTTTGTGTCTGGATGAGCTGTCTGTTCAGATCAGAGGTTTTTTAAAGTCCACATAGGAGCAGCTTTTCAAAGACAGAAACAGAGATACAATGAGAGAGGGAAGCAGAAAGCATTAAGTCAGACCTGAAGCAGCCCAATGAAAAGGACAGGGAGGCTGGATTTACCCAGAAACAACTCTTCTTTTGAGGCTGAATGAACATGGGCCTTGCGGGCTGTTTTCAGCACTCTGTCCCTTCCTAAAGTGAACCAATTCTCAGTGTATTCAGATAGACAAGACTATTTCCCTCTAAGCTAGTTTCCTTCCTCCGTTTAATCTCCAGTGCTTGTACTTTTCATTTCCTTCACTCTTTTTGACCTTTTCACCCCACACCTGGACCAAAATTTTCATCCTAAATAATATGTGTGTTTCCAGAACAATATAAAATTTAATTATTACAGAATATTGTCACTGTTGTCATTGTTTGGATAAAAACCATGAATCCAATTTGTCCTCTTTGTAAGCACTCAATTGCCATGCACTAGATTATGGGTGTTAAAATGCAACCCCTAGGGAATTTGTGACCCTTACGATGATTGTCTGCCCCCCCGGTTGGGGTTTGTCATATTTCTTTTTAAGCTCTGGCCCCACATGCAAAATACTCACAGGAGATTCAAGTAAAGGTTTAACAAATTTATTGAATACAATGAATGAATGACGCAAGGGCCTTGGTCCAGGAGGTTCTCCCTGCATTGCTGGGAGTATATTTTTCCTTCCTTCTCTACTTTGGCCCCAAAATCTGAAGGACTGATGATCATGTCTTCCACACTGCTCTGCTGCAGAATCATTATCCCCCAAAGGCTCCGACAATTATTCATCCAGTGTGCTCGCTGCTGAGACAAGAGCTATATTTAGGTTTCCCAAAATGACCTCAGCTTTGATTGGCACTCTCACATCCCAATTATTGGAAATTCAGCACCTTGGAATAATGAAGACAACATCAAAGACCTGTTTATCTCCACATCATCATCAGCGGCAGATCTCGGGTATGGTCACAACTAAGAGAAAGCTTTTCTCAGCAATGGAAAGAAAAGATAACACAGAGGCTAAGTTTAGTCTGTGCTGCTGGGCCTGAGCTGATGCAGAGTCTGAAAAGCTTCTGCTTAACGACTCATAGTGATCACGAGGCCACATGTGGGGAAATCACAGTAAAAAGTCGGAAGCTATTAAATAACAAATATGCATTGCAACCACTGCACTTGTTTTGTCATACAACAAGCGCAAACATACATTTTATTTGTACTTTTATAAGATAGACCAAACAAAACTTGTGCATAATAGTGAATTGTAAGTAACAAGATACAGGGTACATGGCTCAGGAGGAGGGTATACCCAGCATGAGTTAATGCAGAAGTTTTCAAGACACAGCTTTTATTTTTGATTGTCCACTTCAGAACATTAGCTAGCAAACTTGCATATATTTAGCTATGAACTAGCGATTTAGTTTGTAAATCAAATATTTGGCTGGCTCAGAACTAAATATTTAGCTTGCTAACATATTTTGTTTGGACCTAAATACTTAAGTTGAAACTGTGACATTTCTAAATGAGTGGATACCATGGTTTAGAAACAGCACCCCATATCAGACTGGCACTACTTGCGGGTAGATGAAAATGTATTTATTTGTATCATTTATTTGCAATTTTATTATGGTTTCTGTCTTTGGACTTTTTCCTAAGGCTTTGTGCTTCAGAAAGCATTTTCTGAAAGGAGACTGAAAATAGCATATCCAGGGATTCCAGGGTGACTTGTAAAAATGAAAAAATCCTTTAATACCTCCTTACTCTGACAGTAAAAGTTCAGCTGTCTTCACGTTTTCCCAGCTCTTACACTGTCATGGACGCTAAAAGCCCATAAAAACATAAATATTTATCCTTTACCTTCTGAATATTCCTGGCTGTTCATCTTTTTCTTGAACACACTGAACACTTTAGGAAGCTTTGGATAAATCTTAAAGGGGGTGGAGAGGCATGGACAGACAGTACAAATGGAAAGTGTCCATTCACTGACTTATAAGGAGAAGGCTGCAGTTCCGTTTTCATAGTTGTGAATCCCTTAGAGTCACACAGTTGGGTGCACAAACTAGAGCCCAAGAATACTTTTCATCGTCAGTAGAGTTTATATTCTGCCGTGATGGAATAGCTTTTTCTCCAAATTAAGAGAAAACAATGGAATCTTGGAGAATTTGTTGCAGCTATGCTTTTATTTTTGTAAACAATGTGGTTCTGTTGGTGTTTTGAAGTCTGGACCTTCAGAGTGTACTAGATTGGTTCACAGTTAGTTGAGTATGAAGCAGCAAGAATGAGACAACACTTCCAAATCTGAGATACAGAAAATGGCAGAACCAGTGGTCAGGTTATACATGGGAACCTCCAGGTTGCTTCTTTTTTAAATGTTTGGACAGGGGCAGTGTCATGAATAGATGTGGTGGAGGTGAGGCAGACGCTGGAGACCCAGGTAAGATATAGAATGATGATGATTTAATAAGGATAAACAAGTCCAAATAGTCCAACAACCAAGGCGGCACTGCAGAGCGGAAACCAGGGCTCTTCACAGGTAGCAACAAGGCACACGAATGGACAGAGTAACAGACTGGCAAAACTTAGACAAACGCAGACAAGGACCCGACAAAGAACAAAGACAACGGAGGGACTAAATACACAGGGAGGCAATCAGGGAAACAAGACACACCTGGGAGTAATCAAGGGGAGACAGGACAACACGGAGAGCACAGAGACACAGAACTAGAAATAAATACACAGAAAAACACAGAGAACTCGA
>CAEGAG010198784.1:0-12022 GCA_903067065.1 Brachyrhaphis terrabensis
AACTAGCTTCTGTCCTGGAAAAAGAAATGTAACTATTGTGAGTTATGAACCTCGAGCCAACCAAACAGGAAAAGCTGTACAACTATGCTGCCCTCACTAAGTGTAACCTGTACAAAGCTAGACAGCTAGCTAACACTTCAAGGTCGTTGCGTAGAAAATAATCCAGTCCTTGCGAGGTTTTCTTGTTTTATTTTCCTTTTTTCCCTTGTTTTCTTTTTCTTTTTGTAAAAAGACAAATAATGACCAAAGAACAAAACAACGTCAAACAGTCGTTCTGCTGAACTCCAGCTGGACTCCAGCTGCCCAAATTAAATATGCAAATTAAACATACAAACGATGACCACTAGGTGTCAGCAAACCTACTATTGGGAAAATTTAACAAAACATAATGATAGTCAGAACAACAACTTATTATGTATGGATTTTAGGTTGTTGAGATATTTGAAGACGAATGATAATTCTCAACTTAGCCTCAATGAACCAAGTGACTTGTGGTCAAGAGTCTTATTGATTCTGCTGATCATGAAATGTTGCTAAACAGGCTCACTGCTGGCTGGTTTAGAAGCTATTGTTTTTAGACATTGTGTTCTTGCAGATGGAAATGAGTCTCGCTTTTTGAAGATTTAAAAATGGAGTCAATTTTAGTTAATAACATTCCGAAGAAAACTATGTGTACAACTTAAGTACACCTTTATGCAGACACCACCATGCTCTACTCAGTTAGCCTCTAGAGTTCACATTGAGCATTAGAGAGCGGAAAATTAGACTGGATTTTCTTTTTTTTTTTCTTTTTTTTTTAAAGAGGCCCTGTCTTGATTTATCCAAAAAGATTCAATAAATATTCTTGACTACGGGGCATTATATTATTCTGTTATTTAGTTTCTTTTTATGTTTTATGACACCTTTTTTGTACAGATCACACAACTGTGTATTTTAAAATCTGACTTACTGATCTTTGCAAAGCCAAAACAGCAGCATGGATGTTTTTGTTCATGTACAACGCTACACTGAATGAACTCCCATCTTATTTTAGTATGTCGTTAGTACTTTAAAACTCTTGATGTGATGTGTGGTCCTCGAAATGGCTTTTCTTTTGAGCACAATCTTAACATTTTTACTTTGATTACAGAACAATCTTCGCAGCTGAATGATTGTCTCTCTTTGAGGCTTTAAAGCTCTCAAAGACTTCATCGTCTTAAGAGTGAAACAGCTACAAGCTGGACCCTTTTATTTGTTGACACGTATTTATTATGTCATGCTTAATGTCAATTTTAACTAGATCTCCATTCTGAAAGAGAAACTAATCTCAAGAGAGCTCCTTGTAAATAAAGGTTGAATAAAACTAAACAAATAAAAACCGGCGCTATATGATGTATACCAAATGGGATGGAGAGATCAGTCTGCTGAATTTAAGCATCCTTTGGGGGAAATTAACTGAATCAGCAAATGTAAATTATGCATCCTTCCCAGTAGGTGTTCTCACCCAATTCAGAGGGTTTAGGAGTTACAGCCTCGATTTTCCAAACCTCTTTTTCACCGACTTCGATGTAAATTGGATAATTAGCTGAACACCTGTTTTACGGGCATGTGTCGTCTATCTCTTTATACGTTTTTTTTTTTTTTTTTATGAAGTAAGCAAACAACATTTGGTGAAAGGAGCCAACACTGAAATGAAACAAGCCATTTTGAGTTGGCTAAACAAGCTGATTTTGATCAAGCAGCATCCCATTTGCTTTAGAGAAAATTGTGAAAAATGTACTCCACCAATTAAAAAGTCGTGTTTTAATCTGCCTTCTCATTTAAAAATTAAACATTGGAGTTACATTAGTTAATTATAGGTGTATAGTTATGTAATGTGTAACAGTAAAGTCTTCAAGTGTGTCAAGAGAAATAGCTAAAGAGAAGTAGTAAATTATATTCAATAGCTCTGCTTTAATGCATGTTTTATTAGCTTCGTACCCGATCTGCTCAGTGTACCTGCCCATTTGGGCGCAACTGGCAAAGACACCATGCTTACCAACTGTATTGTCTGATGCGTAGGTTCTGAAACTAACATCAACAACTCATGGATTCAAAAGACAAACATTATTGATTTCGTCTGTCTGCAAAACACCTGGCAGCTCATCCCAATCCCGCTCTGTGGATTGACTTCTGCAGACCAGTCAGAAATAATAAGCCGGCCCCAAATCGCTCAAGTAGTTGTGATGATCAGATAGTCTGACAAACATGTGGTGTAAAGCTACCTCTTCATGTTGTGTGTAGCCTGTTTCTTATTTAAGGTATTAGTTGTTTTTGTGTACTTTCCAAGCGCCTCTTGTTGTATTTTTATTACATGAACTGTGTATGGTGTACCCTCATAAATAGTGCTGCAAAAAGGGACCTTCTTTACTGCCTTCACTGTGTTATTTCACATTCTTTTTTTTGTTTTAGTGTTGGATCACATTTTCTTTGTGTAACTGACTCTCGCCCTCTTTGAGACATTACATTACCTTTTCTCCTTTGACAGACGCCTCCTCCGGGAAGTTCAAGAGAAGGATCATTTCAAAGCTTCAGTTCAATATTACATACTCAAAAAGATAAACTGCATCCTTTCATCCAGCCGTCCGTCTGTTGTCTTTTGCTTATCCGTTATTGGGTCGGAGGGGGAATTCATGTCCTGGAGGGAAACTGGCATATTCCTCTCCCTGTTGACACCCTCCAGCTCATTCTGGGGGAAACCAAGGAGTTCCCAGGTATATTACCCCTCCAGTGAATCCACTTTACGGCAGATGAAGCCAAAATCCATCTGTGCATCTCCTGTTCCATCCCACCATCACTTGTGAACAAGACACTAAGATACTTAAACTCCTCTGCTTGAGGCAAAGGCCAAACCCCAACCCAATGGGGTGGGGGATGGTCCCTTTTCTGTCAAGAACTACAGCCTCAGACTTAGAGGAGCTGAGTGTCATCACAGCCACCTATTTGAACAGAGCTCTGTGCGCAGTGTTGTGTGATTGGTTAGAAGCTTACTGACATGTTTTATGCAGCAATACTCTCAGACAGAAATGTTGACATTTTGTCTCAACTAGTCTGCTTCTGCTATCTGCTTTATGCATTCAGACAAAAAGCAGATAGGCATGAATACTTTTGAGAATGTTTACACAATGAGAAATTATGTCCATTTGTATGGTTTTTAACCAAGTAACGACTATGGTAGAAGGATTATATAAATGCCAGTGCAGTCGGACATACTCTGCCAGACCTCCTATCAAATCATCCGAACAGAGTAAAAGGTGGAGTCCACCAAACACACCATCCTCTCCCCCGGGGTGTGCCGCCTGGTCCGGCCTCTCAGAATTTTTGTAAAGATGGATTGTGCCAATCGCCCCGGTACAAAGCATTAGATACGAACCTAGATTAAGACTTCCCTCTCTGCGATCCCAAGAAATGGGATGGTGAGGATGGCAAGTCAAGAAACCGTACCCTGGTCACTGAAAAGAGGATAATCAGTCCTCAAATCGATTCTTCTGAAGTGACATCTTTCTGTTGCTGAGAAACATACAGTCCAAGGTGCCCGGAGAAGTTTGAATCCTTATTATTGTCGTCTCCCAAATCCTTCTTCTTCCTTTAGATTTGCCATAAGATTCTACAGCCAAAAGATGAACAAAAAACTCTTTTTAGCCTCCATGGAGACATAAAGAAAAAAAAAGTTAAGCCTTTAATCAGCTTAGATAATTTTTGAAGATTAATTTTTTAGGAAAATTCTTTTCCATCCTTTCCCTGTAGTATTGTATTAGTGTTCATGTTATATTTAGTTTCTTTTTATTTTAAAATAATATAAAACTTACCTAAGATGAATATTATCCTTCATTATGTTCTTCGTTAATTAAATCTTGCCTTTAGTCCTTTAAGTGTGATTTAATCATTCGCTGGGATAGGAGAAAGATTCTTCCTTCAGGGCAGATTTTTTTATTTTTCCCCTTCCAGGGGGTCTTTGTGGGCTCTAGTGTCCCTTAAATGAAAGTAGGCTGACAGGAAAGGGGCAAAGACATGCAGCAGATATCGTCGGGTCCGGGATTCAAACTCGTGACAGCTGCATTGAGGACTCAAGGCCTCCAAACATGGGTCGTGCTATCCCCTACGCCACCACAGCATGCCCCTTCAGGGCAGATTTTTGACTGATGTTGACAGATTATTAGAATAACTGGGAGTTGTATGAATAATAATTTAAAACAAAGCAGCTCTCAACCTGCATCCATGACAGAGATAGGTTCAAAATGTAGGTAATCCTATTAAAACATGCTTATGTCACCACAGAATCTCTAATATTCTAAATCTGTTAGATTTTCTGTGTCAGCAAAATGCAACTAACTCACATTTTCCTTGCAAGTTTGTTTAACTTTCAGCAAGCAAGCACAGGTAGCAATATGTTCCTGATTTTATTTGCAATAAGGAGTTGCATCTAAGTGATGAAGAAAGCAAAAGTAAAGTGGCTAGATGTTGAAATATGTTTCTCCTGCAAGTGTTTCTTTCATTATGCAAAAAAGGAAAGCAAACTGTTCGGGTGGCTTCTGATTTGAAGGTTTGGCTATTTATATATATATATGTCTGAGAGGTAAACAAGTTAATGGGATGAAATGGGACCAGCACCCAAGGGTGTTGGTTCAATTCAAGAGTGACATGTTACCTTCTCGTTTCCCTGCTTTAACATTCAGCTACGGCTTTAACAGAGGATTTGTGAGCGTCTGCTGTCTTGTTTTAAAGTGTATGAAATGCGAGTTTCGGAGCACAGAGCTTTTCCCTAGAAATTCCCGGGAGATTTCTACACCTTTTAAGGTTGGATGAAACCACTGGTCTTTAAATGAACTCTGACATTTCGGATTATTCCCTCACCTTTCGGCGTATCAGTCACCATCAGAGGTGCCAGAAGGCATCGGGGGACTTGGGGGTAGGGGGTCTTATTGGATCTGTTGCATGTGTGTGAGCATTGGCGGTTATTGACACCAGCAGAAGGACAGAGAGGCCCTCGGGTTGAGAGAAGAGAAGATGTGGCATCCTAGTCGTTTATTTTCATTTCGGTCCATACCTCATAGGAGCTGCCTTACAAACACTCATGTTTATTTACAGTGAAAGTCACACACTTCCACACACACACAGCGCACTGAAAACATAAACGTTTAACCATCTCACAAATCCGAGGATTAAAGCCCTCTGTTTGCTTACAAATTAAATGCATGTGACTTTATGTGTGTGCATCAGAGAGTTGGTTTGCGTGTTGGTACTCTTTGATGAGAAAAAGAGGAGAGTTTTTTTTTTTTTGGCAGAATGCTGAGCAGAGAGATGGCTCAAAGCTGTGCGATTTTTTTTTTCCAGCATCCCTGCTTTCAGCATGTGCACCACCAATGACCTCAATTAGCTCTCTGTCTGATAGATACACACAGAGTGTCCTTAGATCATACACATACATGGCAAATGCTGAGAAATGCCATAATGAGGAGGCGGGGGAGAGGCTGTGCAGTGACGAGGGGATTAGAGGAAAAGAGAGCCTTTTGAATATTCTGCTCCAATATGTTTGCGTACGTCTGCGTTTCATCACGGGGGAGGAAGTCTGCTGCCTGTTGATCGGCATGCAGAGCAAGTGACTTTCTAAGCGATCGGAAAGTGACAGAAAAAAAGGGAATGAGAGCGAGAGCAAACGAACAATTAACAATAACGGAGGCGACAGTGATGAAGAAGTTTGTTACGGATCAATGAGAGTTAAGAAGAAAGAAGGGAAGCGAAGAAGCATCGAGACAAGTAGGGATAAAGAGAAAGCAAAAAAATCAAACTCTTTTTCAATTGCATTCGGATCTGTTATCTAAAACTGTGCTTTGGTGGGGAAAAAAAAAAGGAAAAACATTGTTACATGTGAATGTGATACATTTATAAAACTTACATGTAGCTGGGCATTGTCTACTACACTCAAACAGACAGATGGGTTTTTGCTTTAGACTATGTTGGGTTGTTCAACTGAACACTGAAAAAAGACCAGAAAGTGTATCATCCTTATAAGCAACACATGGATCTTAGTTTCCTGCCTAAATATTGAGTCTATGCATAATCTTAATGTAGGGAGAGATATGTTGTCTATGTTTAGGCCAAGCTTGGTCTAAGTGGGATTTACAATTAGTCATAATTATGCAAAAGGTATCAAAACCAAAACTCAAAATAAATTTTATTTGATTTACTGTGAATAAAATATTTTAATCAATTCTTTTTTAGTTGTGCGATTGTGGAAATAATATTAGTGTCTGAAAGTAACTTGTATTTTTGACAGCTAAAAATTGAAAGAACTGTAGTAAAATAAATATGGCGACATCTTGATATGTTCATTCTGTAGTTGTAATGGTGAATGGAAACAACAACAAGACACTTTCTCCATATCACCAGAAATAAACTTTTGTTGTTTGTTTTCATAAAAGGGCAAATATCAGTTATTCGGCATCAGTCAAAGCAACAAACATTATGCTCACTAGCAGTGGCAGCAACTGCGACTAAGTTGCTCATAACCCAAAGTTGATGCACTTCTAGCAGAGTATCTCTGAGGCAGGTAAGGACGGGATTGTTGTAGGAATTTAATTGTTGTGGTTGTCTAAGCTGCCAAAAGGTTTTTCATTCAGGTTCTCTCCATTGTTTCTGAGCTTCTCCATTCTGGTGTGTGCAGTCATGGTTTGGTGGTTTGGTTTAGGGTTTTGACGTGTTTCACATTGAGGTGACTGTGCCTCTTTGGGTGCAGATGTGGTGAGAGTCTTATTACACTTGTAGCTAATAGCTACAGCTAATCTTCTTAGAAAACATATTATATGCCCCCCTTTAACCTAGGGGGTTAGGATGACTGGTGTGATGTTATAGCATGGTGGGTTCTCTGGGGGTGTTTTAGGAAAGCTGTGGGCAACCAGAACTCTAATCTTGGCTCTGGTTAAACTCCCTTCCTCTTGGTTTCTCTGGGGCTGTCTTGCCAGACGGCATGGCACTTTGCCCCCTCCCATCGGTTGTTCTGAGTTCCAGACACCTTGCCGGGCTGTTTGGAGGCTCTGGGGGGTTTCTCCTCCGCTTTGCTGTTTGTTATTTCTGCTGGGGGCTTTTGCAGGCAATTAAGAAACCTGTGTTGCTGCTCCTGTGCTTTGCAGCTGACCTACATCTGCGTTTGGTTATTTCTGTGGGGGTGCCTGGTGTCAGGCTACCTGTGACCCCTGTGGCCTGTAGGTAATAAAGACTACCAGCCCGTTGCTGATCTTGGGCTCAAAGTGTTGCAATGTTTCTCCCCTTCTCAGCATTCTAACAACTTTACACCTCGAGGTGACTAATTCAAATGTGTACACCTACTCCACAAGCTGACAACAATTCTAAGCACACAGAAAAAAACAAAAAAAAAAAGCACTCATGCACCCATACAAATAATCCAGATAGTTTCAAGGCAGGTGCACAGATTCCTGTTTTATTAAAAGTCAATCACCCATTTAGGATGTCTTCTTGAGATATTATTTTCTATAACCCTGACACATTGAGGTGACCAGTTTCTACATATGGGATTTCTGAAATGCTGAGAGGACACACACTCACAAAATGATCAAATAATAATTTACTTAAATAGGCTACTTCGGGACATCAGCTACATTAGGCAGTAAAGTAGGTAATATCCCAAAGCAGCACACAATAACTTTACTCACTCATATTTTTTAAAGACTGCGTTTTTTGCTGCTCTGATGGTAAAAATAGAGAAAGAAACAGAAAAAGCAACAATTCCTATAATACTTTTTAATTTTTGGTTTGTTAAGAACATCATGAAGAGATTGTCATTGCCAATTCTCATGATTTACTATGTGAACTTTTTTCTATCCTTAATTTTTTATAAATTACAAGAATAAAACAAAATGTATCCTTCCTTTCTGTGTGCTGTTAAATGACATTTTTAGTAAGTTCCCCAGGTATTTAAGCATCTTTTGGAACTTATGTATTTTAGTCATGTATTTTTATTTTTATAAATATACAAAGTTGTCTATCATAGGCTTCAGATGACAGCAACCAAAGAGCAGAAATAATAAATTCTAAAAATAATAAAATACTCAAATGAAATCTGCACAATGTAATAAAAAAGCATCACTGTAGGGAAAAGTAAGGAAGACAAAGAAACGGGCTGTTCACAGATGTAGGCAGAGAAAGCAGGAATCTGTCAAACCGCAGGTACACCACTCTGACCTTCATGGGACACACTGTTACTACTGACAAGAATTTATGCATCATTTCACTTTGCTTTATTGGCCAGGTTTCAGTAAGAGGATGGGAGAGAACAGAGCACAGATGCATGCACGTATTTGCACAGTTGCATGCGTGGTCTCATGTTGTACTGAGGATGTGGGGTCGGAACAATTTCAAGAACATGCAGAAAAAGGAGCGAGCAGATTGTGTGGGTGTGTGTGTGTGTGGCCCGTGCCAACCACAGCATGAGTAAAGTCAAGATTGAGGATATCCCATTTATTGCACCTTCACTGTCCTTGTCTTGTTTTTGCTCGCTCCCTTACTTTTTGGGCAGCTTCAGTTCCCCTCTCCCTACTGGCCCCTCCTCGCTCTGTGGGAACTCCATCAAACATCGCACCACGTTATGTTATGCAGGAGAAATAGCCGAGCCGCCTGCAGTTCAGAGCAATTATGGAACACCGTATCTCAGGAGAGGTTACAAATTAAACGTGGCTTGAGATATGCACGTTAAGCTTTAAGCAACACAAAAACAAAGAAAAGCTAATAATGGAACATTTGACTATGTCCCTCATCACAAACGACACATCGAGACGTACACTTTGGAATAGCTTGAAGGAAATGGACTTCAATGAGAAATTAGAAAGAAAAAAAAAAGAAATAAAGATTATCTTCTGCCAGAAGAATTAATGTGATTCACCGTAAATGTATAACGCCACATACACACTAGGGGAAGCATTGATGGCCTTCAGAAGAGATTTTTTTTTACCTCGAAACTCCTAAAGCTTTTATATTTTGTCCTCAGAGTTGGCCTGAATAATGAGCAACTGAATTATTTATGAGCTAATGGGTCTCATGGTTTTCTAAAAAGACTTAAAATGGCTTCAGGCGTAGCTGTGAACTCTTCAGCTGTCAAAAATGTTTTTAAGCTCCAGACCTCCAGCTAGGGTATCCACACCTCTTTTTATGTCACAGATCCTCATTACTTTAGTGTTGAATATGATGTTTGAATTAATTAGATTCACTTGTAATAGCAGTATTATAAAAAAAAAAAGAAGTGTTCACTCTGACATTATGCCTTACCTTACAAGCATCGTACGCTTTCAAACCAGTGACTACGTCCCACAGAAGGTTTGGGAATGACATTATGTTTCTCCAAATGTTCTTCAACAATTTTTTAAACGTCAAAGATTTTTTTTGTTTTGTTTTTTTACAGTGCTTGGTGACTTTTGTGAATGTTGCCAGTTGCAGATCAGTGTTTTGCATATATGAGAATGTACTGCCGCCCCCAAATTTGATATGCAAATTTGACCACTAGGTGTCTTGATCATCCGGAGGTAGAGCCGGCAACTTTATGAGGCGAACAACTGGCCGAGTGTAGGTCCTGCCTTTAACTTGGACCACAGCTGTCCTCACGCGTCCATCTGCTCCAGGTATGACGCTCGTCACTGTCCCTACTTGCCAGAGGGCTCTTGGTGTCTGCTGGTCAACAATCAGCACTATAGTGCCCACAGTGATGTCATCCTTTTCTGTTTGCCATTTCTGTCTGGTTTGTAAGGTCGGAAGAAAGTGGCGGATGTAATGCTTCCAGAAGTGATCTGTTAAAACCTGAGAATGTCGCCACAGAGCCAGCATCATTGCATTATGGAATAGATTAAAATGTGTGTGCAAATCTTAAATTGGTCAGTTTGTGTTACATTTAATCTTTATCACTGCAGTGACAGCTCCAGAGGACTTTAATGTCCATAAACCAATCAGTCGGCGAGGTTTATCAGCAATCAACCTAAAAGGATGAACCCTTCTTTGCGTTTCCCTTTTATACGAAATCCAATGATTATTTATTATAAAGAAACAAACAAACAGGAAAATAAAATGTCTAAATTACTTGACATCCACTCCCTATTGATTATCTGGTACTAAAACAAGACAGATTGAATGTAATCTACACACCATCAATGGAAGGGTAAAAGAAAAAATTACACGGACCCAGATTATGGTTATTAAAAAGTTAAAACCTCATACTTATCACAAGAACATCAGTCCCAAAGATGAAGATTTTAAAACCTAGTGCTATAATCTAAATGTGTTTCCTTTAAGACAGTTGAGAAGAAGGGGAAGTAGTTCCTGGAGGAAGCCAAGTTTTCTAGGACCTATTTGGACCTTAAACTTCCACTAACACAATTGTCCAGCAGGTAGAAAAAAAAAAGGCACTGCTTTAGGACTCTCTGTGAACCCAGCCACTGGGTTTCAGGTTTCTGATTTTGTTTGTTATTCAGGAACAGAAGAGATTGATGCAACATGGTTGCAGCAATGCTCAATCCAAAATCTCCAGCGGTATTCTCATCCATCTCCCCGCCATCCATCCAAAGTTAGAGCTATACTCATGACTCTATGATGTGTTAAGCAATAGTAATAGTAAAAGAAACTGAGTCTAGATGGCAAATTCAGACTATATTCTTCAATAAGGATGAATAATTTAACATTTCTATGCAAGTCTTAATAAAATAAGTTTAAGTTGAAGGGTAAAAAAAAAGAGAGAGAAAGATTTTGTGATGACTTATTGAAGAACAATCAGTCTCAACTAACAAGTAAATCATTCCTCAGATTAATTCTTTTAGCATTTCCTTTATTTTTATCGGTCTCAATTTTCCGCAATAAAGTGTTTTCTTGCTTACTTGACAAATGTTCTGGCTGTTTATCTGGCTCTGGGAGTCTGTGAATAATTGACGGCTCAACATTATGCAAGCAAATTAAATGCATCCCATGATAAGAAATAAAGACGAAGTGGGGAAAACACATTTTACATAATTTCCGCACCATTGCAATACTTACTTGGAATCCTGTAACCAAAACAAATTGCTTCCTTGTAGATCTCCTGCAGTACTAATGCGGGATGGCTGCATGCAAGGCAGATTTTCTACAACAGGCACAACAGGGGGGGAGTTCATTTTCAATGAATTGAATAAAAAGCTGCTGTGCTGCTCAAAATGTCAGGGAACTTAAATGTACACTAAGAGGGAAAAGTGAGTTTGCAGACTGTGCTTGTTTTATTGTTTATTCTTTACCTTTTCTGATCTAGGTTTGCATACAACTCCTGAATTTGTATCTAGCCTCGGTATGTGTGTGTGTGTGTGTGTGTGTAATGATGTGGGTCCCTGCATGTGTTTAACCGTGTGGTTCTTCTGAACGCTGAGCGTTTGCACACAATCTGGCAATTTTTTTTTTTCTTTTTAGGAAGCCTCAGCATCTGTGCCATCCACCTGTTGTGCAAGCAAACTGTGCAGACGGCTGTCCAAGATTTTGAGAAGTTGGGTGGAGAGGGGGCTCTAATGTTTGGCCATGAGAATGGTAGGAGACTTGTAGCACCACAATGATATATAAAAAAACACGGAGGATAAAAATATGTTTGTCAAAAATAACCCACACTGTGGGAAAGGGAGAGGAAGAGTACAATGCCTTGTATTCAAACCCACAACAGTTTCCTTTTTTTTTTTTTAGATTTTGTCACTTCAAACTTGAAACTGTATTTTATTGGGATATTATCTGAAAAGGCCAATCGAAAGTAGAGTTCATCCATCTCCACCATCAATGCTCATTAGCTTTCTTGTCTCGGCTGAAGAAAAGCATCCCAACAACATGGTGATGAGGATAGAGCTATGAAATATTTGTTTTCCTGTATACAGTGAAAATTTAGTTTTTTTGTTTTTTTTTACAATGTATGTCTTTTTGTCATCCTTTCACAGAGACCAGATACATCTGTCATTAATGGGAAAACTCAAATCAGAAATGGACTCGTTAACCGTTTCTG
>CAEGAG010198830.1:0-43515 GCA_903067065.1 Brachyrhaphis terrabensis
GTGTTTGAGCAGGAAGAAGAGAGAGAAATATGAGGCTTAGAGAGAAAGACTGGAAGATGATTAACTGAATGAGTGGAAGAAGAAGAGAGTCTGGTTGTCCTCTGTTATTTATTAATAGAGACTCACTGGGTGCTGAAAGTAATGAAGAAAAAGCAACAATGTTAGTGGATACATTTTCCAAAATACATAAATAATATGATTGCACAATGGAGGCAACTTTTTATTTTTATTTTTTAGAAAATTAGGAAATAATATAAGATAATGTCATTAAAATGTATTTTTTAATAGTTGAGTACAGATGTGCTTTAAGGAAAGTTAAAATATCAACTCCAGGAAATGATCAAATTTGTTATATAATGATAACTGAACTCAGTGATTATCCAAAGTGAATCTTATTGGGTTTGTTTAACAATGCATGGGAATGTAAAACATAATTTTTTTAAATCTGTTTTGTCATCAACATGCTGGTGTTTGAACAATATTCACAAGACAGGGTATAATATGTTGTCAGCATAACATATTACGTATGATGCTGGTCTGTCATATAAAATCCCAATATATTGTGTTGACGTTGATGACTGTTGTCTGACAATAGATAAACTAGTTAAACTTTTCAAAAATAACGTACTGTATATTTTACTAATGGTGGGAACACTTCCAGATAAGACACAGAAAATAAAAATAATATACTGTATATTACAGTAATTCCTTACAAAAGTATAAAAATAATAAGAACTAAAAGCAAACATTAACTAAAAAGTTAAGGCTATTTATTTAAATACTGGAAACTTTACTGATCCTCATCAGTGCAGGTTTCTAAAGATGCCAGCAGGGGGCAGAGTCACACCACCACACAGAGAGGGCGACAGGGTTCCAGGGACCGGGGAAAATGAAGATGTATTTTTCTCAGTGATGACAGCCAGCCTGTCTGCGGATGTGTTTGTCTGTGTCAGCGCTTTGCCCGTTTATTCGGCGCTGTGGAAGAGGAGAGAACATTGTGTCTGGATCCATGGGGGTTATATTCCATCAGAGAGGCGAGTGGGTGGACTCAGTGAAACTTATGCAACAGAGGAATGGACAGGAAGCAGATCTGGTTTCTCACACTGTATATCTGTTGATGTGCATTGTAGACTGACTCTTCAAAGCTTTCCACAATCATTGCCACGCTAATCTGATTTAATCCAAGGAAACCTATTCCTGTTTGCATGATTTTGTTCGGCCTCTTTCTTGTTGAAAGCCATTTAGTAAATTACATATTCATGCACACACTCACACAATACCTAGCGCATACACTGTGCCTTCTGTTAGCACCAGTCAAACCTCGCAGCCATAAATTTTTCATGGAATCATCCTCTGATCCATCACGTTGCCAGATTTGCAGCATCCCTCGACGTTGGTCCTTTTCTTCCAGCTACTAATTTCATTTCTGTTATTTTATGTCCAATCCAGGTTATTGTTTTTGTCGTTACACCTCCAAGTTCAACTTGCTCTATTGATTGATACAGTTTCTCATAAAAATAAAACAAATATTTTCACTCCGTCGGATTTTTTTCTTCTATTATTCTCTTTCAAACTCTTCTATTTTTGCCATTTCTATCTATCTTGATCTTGAACTCTGACCTTAGCTAAAATGGCAAGCCTTGCCCTGCTTTAGCTGTCGTCCTAAAGCCTTTTGTGGCCTCCTGGATGGTTTGCTGATGCTCTCTTGGAGCAACGTCTGGGCATGATGTGTTCCTTTTTAATATACTTGCTTCACGTTGCCAGTCATGGTTCTGTTTATCTGGTTCCTTGACTCTACTGGCAAGTGAAACAAATAAAATGAGACAGAAATGTGGTTAATCAAAATTAATAACTGATTCAACAAGAGAGGGAAGTTAGGTTTTCACATAAGACTAGGTTGGCTTTGATAGATTGTTTTTTTTTACTTTACAAACAAGAACATCACTTGAAATTAGCATTTTGCGCTAGGCTATCTTTGTCTAAAATGGAGGTTATTTTGGACCTGAAACATTTAAAAGTGTCAAAGCAAAATTAGGTGATTAGATTCAAGTGTGTTCAGATACACCATACATTGGATTGCTGCTAAATACATCTTGTATTAGATTGTACCATGTACTTGTCAGTGATGTTGTAGTTGTTATTATTACTATATACTCTGTTTCTTTTCTCTATTTCTGCAGGTGTAGAAGCAGACTTCTAGGGTAATGTCTTGTATTCTCTATTCTTATTTCCCTTCTCTACTCTTCCTCCTACTAAACATTTTCCTCACCTTTCTTCCTAATTTTGCCATCTCCACGTCCATGTTTATTTGGAATAAAGTTGAGTTGCATGTATTTGTCAAGTGGAATGTCAGAAAGAAAGCCGTAATGCTCCACTTGTGAAAGTAAATCAGTCGAGGCTCACCTTGGAACTCTGACAACAATTCTGATCGCCACACTGCCAGATAACGTAAAAAAAATAATAAAAATAAAAAATTGAAGAAATCTGTAAGTGAGTAAATACTTTTGTCCACTGAAATCCAGTTTTTTTGGGGGGGGGGTTTCTGGGAGAGCACTGAATGTGAGCAAGAGTGAGGATGGTGCCCTAAATGTGTGTTCATGTGGGTTAATTCTACAGGACAGAACTATTAAAGATTAACAACAGAGCACCATGTTTTATTGAGACGAGCCACATTCACAGGCATATGGCTCAAAACACAGACCTACTTAAATATGCGCTCTTGTGTGCAGGGTTTGTTTCTGCTTGGCAAAAAGAACCTATTTTCTTCAGAAACAGCTTTTTACTGCAGCGTTGTGATACTTAAAAGAAGAAAATCTTGAATAAGAGTGTTTAAGATTTTTCTTCACACTTTTATTCGACATTATTCGTCTATTGTCTTTGAATTTGTGCTTCTTAAAGAAGGTACAGTTGCTTCTTTTTGGTACTGTCTCACTGCTCAGGAGCTAGCGTAAAACAAGGAGCTTCAGTATTGTCAAAGGTCCAAACGGCTATAAGGGAAATCTGAACTAAATGCTTAATGCTGTATGCAACCTACTGCCAAAGCAAAAGCTCTGGCATATGCATGTGTGGACTCACAGGACCCCTGGGGGCGTTTCGGAGCGCGGTAGAGAAACACAGTGCAGACTTTGGATTCTGGTTCTGATAGTAAGGGGGATCCTGGGGGTTATTTTCAATATGTTTTGTGAGTTGCTAAGATTTTAAATTGTGCTTGTTCCAAGATGTTGTAAACAATATCTTGAGTTGTTTGTGGTACTTTGATGCCAGATCTGATCAAAGACAAGAAGAAACAGTATTAAGCAACAAAGACAGCAAAACTGAACAACAATAAAACGGAGTGATACGTTTGTTCCAAATAATCACTTCACAAAGTGTACAAGTGTACAAGTAGGCTTTTAATAACAAATGTGACTCTGTTGAGGATAATGTAGCATTTTAATGCATATTTTGCCATTGACATATGGTGGAAGCATAGCTAACTTTAGCTGCTTTTATCTATCTATCAAGATAGATAGATAAAAAAGTTATCATTAGCTAAATTAGCATTAGCTGACTTTATGCTTATGCTAAAGTTAGCGATTTAGTATTAGCATCTATTAAATACTGTGTTGACAGAGAGCTTTAGTTTGAGAAAAACTAATATCTATACTTAGTGCTTTAAGGTTAGCACAGCTAACTTCTTTAGCTAGCGGTACCCAACACTGTTCAGAGGTTTGTTATAGAACAACCAGGCTGGTGACCAGACTTTGTTTTGATTTCTTTGTATGTGTGGATTACTTGGGATGTTACCAACATCCAGTATGAATTTTATGTTCAATAACTTGTTTTATTCGCTGCTCCCACAATGGAGGGGCCCTCAGGAACAACCAGGACATGCAAGAGAGATCGTATCTGCTGGCCGGCTTGAACTATCTTGATCTTCTCTTAAATAGAGAAGATCAAGAAGAAGGTCAGTGAGGTCAAGGAGCTGACACTATGACTTTGTCCACATTAGCAGTAGAAGATGAAATGTAATGTTACCAGGGAAAATGAAAGCTTTGATGTTTTAACTGAAATATTGGGGAAATATAGTCATAAACACGCTCTGTAGAAGAGAAGGAGAAAGCCTGTGTTTAAAATGGTTTTTAACTGGGGAGTAACTGGCAGAGGAGCTGCTGACTGTGTCACTCCTCCTCCTCTTTTCCTTTGTGTCTGTGTCCTCTGAGAGAAATCCTTCTATTCTTCTGCAGGTTTACACCCACACAGCACGCTATCATCTGCATAGCCATGATATGCCACGCTGCTCCGGGCGTGCAAAATGCACCTTGCTGCCGTCGCTGGTACAGTGAGTCGATCATACGCACAACCCGGTGGGGTTCTAATGCTTGACGGGAGACTTTGAGATCTCCAAGGCCTTCAGCGCTTCTGTTTCCTCTGAGTGGAAATAATATCAACGGTTTGAGTTCTGAGTCTGATGGAGAATCTGTGGAGGTGGCAAAAACTTAGGGTGATGGAAACAAGCAAAAAGCTGGTTATAAGAAGAGGCTGATGGTTGAAATGCTAACAGAGATCTCTTTTATTGATTAAATAGGAATGTTATCAAAAGTACAGCATGACATTTTTGATAAATCTGACATTTTAACCTCATTTTACTGTCAGAAACAAATTTCTTCTTCGGGTGAAAATAGTTATCAAAAATCAATCTCTGTTTGAGTGTAATAATCTACATTTTGATGATGTAATAATGATCAAAATTGATTCCAAACATGATCACTCCTGTGTTTCTGAAGGCCAGAATAAACAGCAACTTTGAGAAATCAGACTCCATCTCCATGGAAATCAGGATGAGCTGTCTCGGCTATAAGTACCATTGATTTTGTTACAAAAATCAAAAATATGTCGTGTTAATGCCAAAACTGTCAGATGACTTCATCACCCTGTTAAAATAAGTCAAGCACAGTCCATATACCAGCAGCTCCATTGGCTGCAGCGTAAAAACATGATTTCTGAACAAGTTACTGTAATTTACATGCAACCATCAAGCCAATTGTCTCATATGGAGTCAGAGCTTTAATATCTTTAATATCTCAGGCATCAAAGTCAACTTTGTAAAGCAGCAGCCTAAACAGGGAATGTTTACCAAAAAACGACCCCAAAATGTGAATTACTGCAGCCAAAAACAAACTTCTGCGCATCCATCTAAACAACCTGAATGCAAACAGTACATCTGTCGGTTGCCATGGTGATTATGGATGCGTGACTCCCACAGTGGCAGCTCAGAGACCATGCTGTGTAAACAGGGGCTCCCCTGAGAGCGGGACAACCGGTAATGACGCCCTCGGAGGAGAAAAATAACATATCTACAAACACACACATTAAAGCCGCCAGAGACACGGGCGCTTGATTTGCTAACGACTCCTGCATGGCCGCCTCCCTCCCGCCGTCACCCTCTGGTTTTCTCACTTCTATCTATACCTGTCCTTTGTAACCCCTGCCTCTTCATCCGGCCTACAGTATTCTCCCTTATTCAGCCAAAACTGGGCCACTGAGTGCGGCCCAGCTACACTCACGGGAAAGCACATACACACACGTGCGTGGACTCACATGCCCGCGCACGGAGCGAGTCAATGCTAATTAGCTCCACAAACAGGTCTCGGCTTGCTCTGCAGCGTGTGTGCGTGTTTGGGGTGAGAGCAGGGCAGGGTGCTGTTAACTAACCGGCATGGCAGGATTTCTTTTTCTGTCCTCATTTACGGAAATGAAGTTTGCCCCCTGAGCGACCCACATCTCCCGACGCACTGGTGGCAGGAGACAAGGGGGAAGGGAGACGGAAACTGTATGGAAGGGCCACATGCATTAATTTATACATGAGGAACGTCAAAACGGGCAGAGGAGGTCGAGGGACTGCGACAAAGTGAGGCCGGGGAGGGAGAGAGAGACACAGAACTCAGAGAGAGATTATCAGCGATGAGTGCACCGAGCAAGTCAGAGTTGAACTTTACCATGTAAGGGAAAGAGATGAGGCCAATTGTAGACCTTCAGTGCTGGTGTCGGATCATTAATAAAGATCTTCATGAAGCAGATCCTTGATCTCCTCTCCATAAACTGCAATAATTCCAGGATAGCTGTGAAACTGCTAGTGATCCCACCTCAAGTTATTGTCTATCCTAACCTACACTAATAGATCCACCTTAATAAGCACAGTGAGAGAACCGGGTCAACTGACCTCTTTAATAGGCCGTACCGGGTTGGACTCACATTTTAAGAATGCCTTAAATGGCAGAGAGTGAAAAAGGGTGCTGGAAATATTCTTCAGATATTTTGATCTATATTGACATAATGGCATCATATTCAGATTTATCATCTGTACATTATCCATTCCAAAGGACTCTGTTGGATTGACGTGGTCTCATCTGTACATGGCCGTTCACCTAAGCTTAGTCCCACTTCTCATGTCAGTGGTAAATTAAAGGTGCATTCCCGCCAGCATTGGTTATTCCGCTTTAATCAAACTCTAGTTTGTTTGCCTAGAAAGTCCAGTTCGTTTGGGAAAATGTGTAACTGAACTTTGATGCGGACCAGAAAAGCAAAAGCCAAGGTCTCTCACAAGAGTACTTGTTTGCTCTGAATAGCAAGTTGTTTATTTCACATTGTCTCCTTGTAAGCTTCTAACTTCCTCTCTTATATCAACTTTAAACACCTAGCAACATTTCGAAAGAAGTTCACAAAGCTTGTTTTACGAGAGATTAAAATAACTTGTCCTGGTTAAAGATAACTCCAAGTATATGTACATTTGTTCTGGAGGTCAATTACTATCATCCCATCAAGAAAAGCAGCGGGATGCATTCAGTAGCTCAAGTCTAAGTACAACAACCTCTGTCTTTTCTGAATTTTAAAGCAGAACAAGCTTTTATATCTCTGCAGCTTACTGATAATATGACTGACTGGTTGTATTTATCAGGATTTGTAAATATATGAATGTCTCCGTATCGTTAGCATAAAAATGGATGTTATCCAATGCTGGGCAGTGTTTTATGAAGGCATGTCTACAGCAAAAAGTACTGACCCAAGCACTGAGCCCTGTGGAACTCCACGACTACACGGCTTTTCAGATTTCAAATTTACAAAAATTTCATATGAATGCTAAATGCTAAATTCTGCTAATATAATTGATTTTTTACATGATTTTTAAGAGATAATCAAAAAGGGATATTTTGCTGACTTTTTAGGTACTTTGTAGGTAAAAATATATCTAATTAGAAATACACATTAGGATAATGTAGGGGGGAAAAAAACTTAAGACAAGCAACCTTTATTTGCTTCTCCCAAGAAGCAAAAAAAAAAAAAAAAAAGTTAATTTACACTGCTTAACAAATATGAGAGTGATAAAATGTTTGGACATATAGGGGATAGAGTGAGATGTTACGAGGAATGGCCCATCAACACCAACTAACAAAATAATTGGATAATAAGACACATTTAGTTTTCACTCCTTGTTCCATCTTGTTTTCTCCTCGTGTCTTAGAACATGGAGCCTCACATCTGAGCAATATGTGCACAGCAGACACAGGGACGGAGAATTTAATGCTGCCAGCATTTATCAACATTAGACTTCCTGGTTTCCGGGTCTGCATTTTAAATAACGAGTCACTCAGCTGCATCATATCCCTTTGTTTTCTTTGTTTTTTTTTTTTTTTGGTTCTTTGTGTCATCATGATTGTATTATTCTTGTCCGACAGGACAAAGGTAATAATATCATCGTATCTTTAAAAAAAACATTCTGGTTATAAAGTGGGATAATTTTTACCCTCCAGAATACAACTGGAGGGCGTGTCTGGAGGAAGACTCATCTGTGCGCATTATAGATTTTTTCCTGTGAACATTTGTATCAACAGAGGACAGTCGACTTCTAAAGCAACCCAACTAGTCGCTTTCTAACCCAGATGATCTTAGTAGAGGCAGACATGGATGGCTGTGAAATTTATCAGGATTATCCTCCGTGAGGAACAGCACTTCTACATGGATTAACCACGTATAAATGCTGACATGTCTGTCCTTTGGCAAATCTTCAATACAGCATCAACCCACCATGTTCTATTTTCACTGATGATGCACGAAGCAGCGCAGTGCACCAAAGACTCTGATACTTTTCTTGTGCATCTCTGGTTTGTTGAATTTATAGACCAAAAAAGAAAGGTTTTGGTTCTCCTGAACATAATGAATTCACATATATTTCCAAAATGCAGAACAAAGAATGATCACAGTAATCTAGCTCACCCATAAATAATGTTATTGTTAGATCTGTAAGCACTAAGCTGACCTCATGCCTCATCTGAACCGAACAAACAAGTTGTTTGATGGAAAATTATTGACTTGTAGAGCTCAAATGGGATTATTAATGGGATAATTTATAAGAGTCAGTTATTAATTTATACTAACTATTGAAACTTCATTAGATGATATCTACATAAGGAGCTTTGTGTCTTCCTCAGATGCTGACTTTTAAGGTTAATCTTTGTCTAAGCGGTCTAATCCAGAGAGGTTCTCCATGTTTCAGGAACTAGCTTTTCCTCTGTGTCTAAAGTGGACTTGTCCAGGTAGATGGTTGTGTTTTGTTGCTACTTTCTGCTGGAGATCTGTTCCTGTTGGAAGTTTTTTTTTTCTGCACTCTCACCATATGCCTGTTCAGGATGTCAGATCAATAGGCAAACTGGGAAATGGTAATATTGTGGTCAAGACCACATAGTCCAAGACCAAGTCGAAACAAAGACCAGATTGGTAACGCTAGCTAGCTAACAGAGCATAACAAGACCAAGACAAGACCAAAACATTAGTTGCTGAGACCGAGTCAAGGCCAACACCAGATTGGTAACGTTAGTTAGCTAACAGAGCTTATCGAGACAAAACCAAGACTATTGGGCCTATCAAGACAAAGACAAGAATAGTTATATTAGCTAGCTAAGCTAAGCTAACTGAGTGTATGGAGACCAAGACGAGACCAAGACTTTAGGGGCTGAGAGCGAGTCGAGACCAAGACCAGATTGGTAACGTTAGCTAGCTAACAGAGAAGCATAGAGACTTAGACATGACCAAGACTTTAGGAGCTGAGGCCGAGTAAAGATCAAGACCAGATTAGTGATGTTAGTAAGCTAACAGTGCTCATCGAGATCGAGATGAGACCAAGACTTTTTGGGACCAAGTCGAGATTAATGCTAAGGGAGGTGGAGACAGAGTCAAATCCCCACAGAGCAGTGAGGGAACAAGCAAGGTCGATGCTTAGAAGGTAAAAACACGTCAGGAAGTCAGACATGGGAGGCTGTGATAAGGATGACGAGGTTGGAGCAATCAGGATCAGGATTCAGCAGCATGTGTCATGACAGGAACAAGAAAATTATGACTATTTCCAACTATCATCAATGTATGATGGCAGTTGTTACAAGCAGTTTCACTTAATTTTAAGGGACAAATACTTTTCACATGCATTTAAATTTAAGATACTGAAATCAAGTTTGTCTGATTTTTAAAATTTACTTCAAAGTATGAAAAAAAAAGTGTTGAGGACATTTATACGTGGCAAATACCTTTTCACTCAATATATACCAGGTTTGGTGTTAAGACAGTAGCATCTTCAGTGCCCTTGCTATGGAAAAAAACAGAATTTTGTGGTCATGTTAACAAGAACTTGAAAGTGTTCACTGTCCATTCTCAAGTCTAATGTACTGTGTTAATTTAGGAAAGTTCTAGCTTGGTCTCCACAAACCAGGAAGTATGGGGTTGTGAAATGCCACTTACCATCCACCAGCCCTTTCTATGTTTGCGGGCCATCTGGTGTGGCTGAACATTACACTGCACTTTGAGAGCAGTGAGGGAACAACGACAGCAGAGCTGTGGGCCAAGCAACTGGGCAGTGAGTTAATATTCATGAGTTTTCTGTAAGTTCATCACTGCATATTATCGTGTTAAAGCTTTGCTCCCAAATGAATGTTTTCAGACTGTATGTCTGCGGCTCCGTTTGTCCAAGAGCATTAAAGTCAACCAAGAGAGCAGAAAATCATCTCTCTCAGACTCTCAGTTAATGTTCGCCAGAACCTTGCTGCCCTTTGAGGTGTCAGCCACCGAAGCTGTCCGAACTGGCACAGACATTTAAAAATGTTAGGGTGTCTCGACTGCAGAGTGTTTTGTGGAAATCTGAGCTGTAGCTCTCGAGGATTGACCCTTGATGCGGTGCGGTCACCTGAAGGCCGGAGAGTCCATCGCTGCAGCAGATCAGCTCGATAATCTCTGGGACCTGGCATCCAGACAGATCCTCCGTCTGCCGTATCCTTTGGGAGATGTGAGACGGAGAAAGATGGAAAATATTTTGTGTAAAGGGAGCAAGAGCGGAGAGAAGACGGACTGCTTCGATGGCCAAAAATAGCCAACCTGAGAGAGGAAACACAAACAGACCTCTGTAGCTCTGCTCTGTAGAGCTCTGACTCACAGACTTACCTTTAAAAGGTAAGGCACCATTGAGATGCTGCTGGTGTTCCTTATTTTAGATTACGAAGTTAATATAATTACAGTATAAATACTCCAAACTTATTCAAAAAATGATCCGAGGGCAGGTTTTTTTGGGGGGGACATGAATCTTAAACACATAAAAGGAAACATTTAAACATAATCATTATCTGAGCATCATTCTGAAATAGAACCAGGTGCATCTTGCTTTCACTGATCCTTCTTGAGACGTGTCTCCTCCTCTGCCCCCTTTGGTAAATCCAGATGACTGAACATGATTTGGAATGGAACATACTTGTCTATTTAAGGCCCTGTGGTTGCCAGTGTGCATCAGAGCAGAAACCAAGCAATGAAGTCATGGGGACGTTTATTAGACCTGTGAGACCAGATTGCGTCAGAGCAAAGGTCTGGGGAAGGACACACGCAATAATGTGGCAGATTTAAACATCCCAGAATGCATTGTGGCCTCCATTAGTTTAAAACATTAGAATCTGGGAACCACTGGGACCCTACGTAGATCTGACCAAGTGAGATCGGTGAAGAATCACCTCAGTGACCAAGAACCCAATGGTTACTAAGGCTATAGTCTAGTGTTTCCTTGAGGAACTAGGAGAAGTATCCAGTAGGTCAGTGTACTCCACCAGTAACACTTTGCATTTATCGTAAAGTGGCCAAATGGAGGACGTTAATTTCTCTTAGAGATTGTCAGATCAGGACAAACAACAATGTCTGGTCTGATGAAACAAAACAGAACATTTTCACACTGAATTAAAACAGGACAAACTACTCAACACCCGACTAAAACAATCCAGGTCCTGAAACACAACGGTGGCAACATCATCCAGCAGAGACGTTCTTCTGAACAACTTGTCTTTTATTATCAATAAGTGTTTTGAACCTACAGCTTAAGATATTTCATGTTTTGGTTTCTTTGTTTTTTTATATCTTGTCATTTTACTTTATTTCGTGTGTTAGTTTAGCTATTTGGACTGTTTGCGATTTTCGGTTTAGTTCTGTTAGATTAAGTATTAATTTCTGTTACTGTTCAGGTTTCCTCTCCTCTTCCGTTCTCTTTGTTTTTTCTTTGCCTTCCATTTTGCTCCCCTTTCCAGCTGTTAATCACCTCCTCATTTATCCCTACCTGCTCCCTTCCCCATCTGCATTCATTTACATCTGATTAGCTCTTCTGGTTCCCCACCACTTCCTCACAGTCCTTAGCTTTGTTTACCTCGCTGTTCTCCTCTGGTTCCTCCATCACACTTCCTGGTTTCCATATTTTGCAGATCTCTAAACCTCCTGTGTCTTTCTGCCAGATTCTCCCTGTAAATTATTCATCTCCGTCTATCAAACTTACATTATGAGGCTCAGCATGTCTTGAGCTTCGGTCCAGTTCCTGCACCACACTTGATCGGTTGTGGAGAAAAATCGCCTGGAAGTGTATTTTGTTTGTGTGGTTGTGTGTGGCAGAGACAGAGATTATTACCAACAGCTGAATTTGCATTAGCGATTGCTTCTCATTTTTCATTCTTTTTATTTTGGCGTGTGTGTGAGTGTGTGTGTAGGGGTACTGCAGGTGGACTGTTAATCCTAATCCACTCGTGAAGGGTTGTGTAGAGCACCAGCAGGCCATTAGTGACTCCGTTGTGTGTGTGTGTGTGTGTGTGTGTGTGCATCCATGTGTGTAAGTCTACTCATGGACCACTGGTGCACGCAGTTGTGTGTGTGTGTGTGCAAGAGTGTAATCTGAGAGTGGAGAGGGGGTTAGAGGGCCATTAACCCATGCATTAGCGCTGACTGCAGACAGAATGGGGAAACGGACTGAGGATGAATCTGGTGTGTGTGTGTGTGTGTGTGTAGGAGATGTGATGGTTTCAGGGTTTTAGGGAAAAGTGACAATCAGGGTTAGGATTTAGCACTGAGGTTGATGGGGGGTTGAGTGCATTAGGAAGTGTGTGTGTGGGGGTGTGTGTTGGTGTGTGTGTTGGTGTGTGTGGAAGGGATTGAGGGGATCTGACCCATTAAAAGCAGACAGACACATCCTGTGTTAGTGTCAACTGTTCCATCATAAAGGAATCTACATGTCTTCCTCAGACCTTACAAAAGGATTTCTGTGCAGTTTATTGTAAATCTTTTTTTATATCTATATTTCATATAGATTATATCTTCCTAAGTATATCCTGATAGAAGGTGGTGGAAAGAAGACACTAGAAAACATATAAGCAGTCTCCTCTTACTGTGTTTATTGCTAAAGTAGGTCTAAAAATTCATTTGTTTAGAGTTGGCTTTGATTAATAAGAACTGGAACACAGATTAATTTTAGACTGGATTACAACTTTCCTTTGTTTCTCTTTACTTTGCCACTGTTACGTAATGTTTGTCTTTTTTTTTGTTCTGTTATGTTTTTATCTTTGAACTGAATCGAACACATAAACTTTCACAAACTTCACTTTGCTGTATATTTGCTCTCTGTTAAATCAGTTGTTTCTGCGCCATCATTGTAAGCTGCCATTCAAAACGCGGGCAGGAACTTTCAAAACTAATTTGGATGAAATTTGGATGAACAGCCTGTTCAAATTTGTTTAAGCAAACTTGAACTAATCAGATTGACAAAATACTCTCAGTCTTTAGTCATCTGGCGATGAAAACTACGTGGCGTTGATTATTTGGATGCAAATACAGCCAGACGTGCTCTCTCTCCCTCTCTCTCTGGCTCTCTCTCTCTCTCTGAGCCCTGATCCGACTGGGAGTGCAGATCTGAACTCTGCGTTTTCAGGCTGGACTGCTCATACAATCATCAACTTCTTTCAAAGTTTTAATTTATTATGGACTTTCTGGAATTCACACAAGATCAAAATTATATAAGCAGACAAGCCCACGGCCCAAAAACACACACATTAAAGCTCGACTAAAACTATCACAAGTTAAATTCGACTCATTTCAAAAATACTTTATTGGTCCCAAAAGGAAATTAAATGTTGTTGTAACTCATATCGTCCAAGTACCTTCAAATAGTCGTCGTGGATGGTGATGCTGTGGAGTGGAGGGATGCATGGCAGCAGTCAGCCTTGCAACAAATCTGAAAAGGCCTCTGACTGAAGACTTTTATTGCATGACAGTAAATGTCATAGGTGACCATCACGACTTGCTAACAGCTCATTTTCCAGACAGTAGAGAACATTTCACAGCATCATGCAATGGATGACACCATCAGTTGTTAGCAAGCACTGCTAATCCACCTCGTTAGCTTTCGCTGCTCCTCTCTGTTTGGTCAGAAAGCCGAGCAGAGAGACGGTGGAGTCATGCTTGAACCTGGAAACCTGAGCTAATGCATTGAGTCTGGACTGCATTTGCATATGCAAATGCAGTCCAGACTCAGCTTTGAAAAGAAAAAAAAAAGCTAGTACTGTACAGTCTCTCTACTGTAGCAGGCCTCACCTGCAGGTTTCATGAGTCAGTGTGAAGCAGACCTAAACATGCAGGCAGAAACCTGATAACAGATGCTAGCTTATCTGAATTCTGAGAGTTTGGCAAGTCACTGGAGAACACTTCATGTAAATAAAAGCAATTCATGTTGGACAAAATGAACTTTTAATTTTTAAGTAGAGAGCAATGAATATGCTTTAAGAAATTAAATTTGAACCTACTGAACAAATAGCTAATTTGGTACCAGGTGGTTTTACACAACGGAGCAGAAAGCCTGTTTGGTAACATGAGGTTTAACTGCCTCTTAAAAAAGTCAAATTCAGTCAAATTACAAGCCAACTACATTGTCTTTCAGTGACCTTTCGCCTGAACAATGGTGCGTCTCAAAAGAACGTTCAAGGAGAGAAAGCTTCATCAAAATTAAATGTGAAATTAATTACGTTTCAATCTATTGCACACATTTATTTTGTTATAGAGATAAAATCCTCTGTGTGGACTGACACTGAGTAAAGAGTCAGGACGGACAGGGCATAGAAAAAGCCTCAGTTGGACAGAAATAGAGACCAAAAAGTTCTGACAGGAGGTAAAAAGTCTTCCCATATATTCCGTTCTCTATTATTCATGATCTGTAGAAACTGTAGAGAGGAGGAAGCTTTTGCGTTGTCTTTTTTCTTTGTGGTTTTACAGCCTTTTCTTTTTCTTCAGCAGACATGTGTCGAAATTTGATCCACTATGGTAAAAATAAAGTTAACACAATAATTTAAACAATTATCGTTATAAAAACAGACGACGGCCGCAGTAGGTGAGGAAATCTTGTAGATCAGTTGCAATAAATCCGTATTTTCCTCAGCCGCCTCGTTTTTCCCGTCACTCCTTACGATGATTCCAACAGTCTGTGACATTTTCGTGTACCATCATATGAGGTGTGGGTGCAGTGGTTGCAAAAAATACTCACACCTCTTAAAGTCCAACACATTTTGTCACACCATAAATTCAAACGTCCGTGTATTTTATTGGGATCGTACAGGAAAGACTAACACAATCTAGTGCATAACGTTAACATTTCTGAAAAGTTCAGCATGTATTTTTCTCCACAAATTGGCTCAGCTTGTGTCAAACTGGGTGGAGAACATCTGTCAGCATCAATTTTCAAGTCTTGCCACAAATCCTCAGTTGGTTTTGGACTTTGACTGGACCATTCCGTCACACGGATAGGCAGTAATCTAAAGATGCACTGATTTGAACATTTTTGCCAATATTGATGTCTGATATTATTACTGCTTTTTTGGCCGATAACCGATATTTACTGATATCCTATAATTTTCTACAATTTTGACACTGTAAAAGCAACCACATCACCTACATTAGTTCATGACCATCATGTTCATATCGACCAGGGTCTGCTTAACAGAAGGATACTGATATGTTAAAAAATGATACCGATACCGATGCCAATACATCGTGCATCCCTGATCTAAACCGATATGTTGTTACCCTGATTGAACGTTTAATGCTTTTGTCCTGCTGTAAGATGAAAACAAGTCTTAAAAAAATCCTGCCTCAGTTTCCAGACTTTGTTTATTCTTGAGGGGCATCTCTGCGTCAGCGGGCAGATCTCCAGTACAACAAAGCATAAAAAAACACCCAGGACAACCAGATTGTCTAAAAATCTTCTACTTTATTCAGTAAGGTAAATGTTTTTGTAAAACATTCAATAAAAAAACGGTCTATAATTTATTGCTCATTGTCATTCTTATACTAGGACTTTTTGATCAGATGCATAATTTTTCCAAAGCACTCCCACATAGAATATGTTGCTAAATATCTAGACAAGGTCTTATACAGTCGTAATGTTGTAATATTAGACATCCACATCCAAGTTCAGATCATCGAAAAACAAACCAAACAAGTAAAGCTACAGAAGCAACAGACAAGGGACAGGCAGAGGCAGGAGTCCTCTCATGTACGTCTTTAGTAGGTTTAGACCAAACAATTTGGTGCTTTTCCATGTGATCCCATTAGGACTAAGCACGTTTCAGTCCTTTAATTGTTAAAGTTATTTTAAATTACAGAATTGAACACAATAATCGGAGGGACTCAGGTGGACGGTACAAAGGCTACAACCCTGAAGCCCAGAAGCAAATCGAAAGTCAACGGAAGCTCTTCCATAGTAGGAACATTGTTCTAGATCTTTGTTGAGATTGCGGTTTGCGGATTCGGTTGTGTTCAAAGTAATAGCACTTCTACTCCAATCACTAGACTGCTTTCACTGGACTACTGGTTCACAAACTATTCCACATTACCAATTGTTTACTAGCAGGTGTTGTATAGTAGTAGAAACCAACACTCAACAGCCTCGCTGCTGGCTCAGTGCAATAGAATCATTGAAAGCAGTTCATTTGAACAAAAGCTGTGTGGAGTTCAACTACTGAGGTCATTAATTGCGTGAAGCAAAACATGGCGTCAAAGAGGCAGCGTTTATTTAAGGATGAAGAAGCAAATATCACTGTTGAAAAAAAATAAGAGATTATAAAGGTCCATGCAGAGTTTGTCTATTGAAGTCTAGGAGGTACAGACAGTAGCTGTTTCCGTTCAATTATCATGTGAATTTTGAGCGAACTTGTTAAAATGTCGCAAAAAAGAAAATGCAAAATAGGCGTTAATCTTACTATTGGTTTGGAGCGAATCAACGCAAAACGTGACTTTGTTAGATATTGACGCTACACATGTTTGTAATAAACAGGAAGTAGAGGTTGTGAACCAGCATGGACCACATGTCCCAGAAAAATAGAGATAGGTTTTCAGGAATGTGTTGCTATCGACCAAGTTGTAAACATGTCACCTAGTATCTGTGATGTTACATGATGTCTGGAGAAATAACTGCAAACGCCGACAGCAGAAACAAATGATCAGTCAAGTGAGGTAAAAGTTCGCTACATCTGAACGCATCAGCAAATGTTTTTTTTTTGTCTTCCCTTCAGCGCATTGTCTCTTTTTTTTGAAAAAGATAAAAACCGCCTCAAGCAAGTGTAAAAACATTTTTTGTGAAATTGAGTAAGTTATTTTGAATTTTGCTGTTGAAGTCATATAAGATATTTTAAAATGAAAATAAAAAAAACCATTGATGGAAACGCGGTAAATGTAATGTTCCTCATACTATGGTGTTGGCCCATTTATTGCATAGGGATCATTTACTTAAACATTCTTTTTCTGATGCTTTTTGTGGAATAACAAATATAGTAATTTTTTCCTTTATGTTTTGACATTGCTTGCATTGTGCAGGGCTGTCACTTTGAACTCAACTAATATTTTTAAGTTTTGCTGTTACGGCTAACAAATGTTTGGACTGTAAAACATGCTTTCACAGCCCGTGTGTAGACGAAACTTACTTAGCAACTCTCAATAGCAAAAAAAAAAAAAGGAAAAAAAGTTAAAATATAATTCAAACTCATTTGGAAGTAGAGTACAACTCCAGGGAGTAGCCGCTGAAACACAAACTGAATCTGATTTAATACAGTACATAGAAGATGTGAAGCTCTGCTGTCCCAAGTCGCGTCCAGACTCCGTTGTCCTTGCCAAGCTTCCCTTGGTACACATTCTCACTGAGTAGCGTGCATTTGTGTGCGTGCGTGAGTGTATGTTGTTGCTGATCTGTCCGGCCCCCGATGTGTGATGCAGCTGCATTTGCGCTTCGCAGCCCACATGGGAGCCTCTTGTCCAGATTTGTTTCTGAAAGTATGCACACATAAACATAAGATTGCAGTCACATGCACTCACAGGCCACCTCTGAGGTCAGCAGTGATGTCGGAACCTCATGCCACATATTTACATTCTCGTTTTAAGGAAACTGTGTACAAGGCAGTAGTAGATGGTGATCTGGCAAGGTGGAGCTTTTTTTTTGTTGTTGTGATTTTCTTTTATTTTTTTATTCGTTTTTTTCTTGAGGAGGACATAAAGAGGAAAGGTTGCGACTATATAAAAAAGCTTAAGGTTAAAGAAAGTTCTCTTCAATAAATAAATAAATAAGTTAATAAGTTAAAGGGGTCCATCTGTACATGTGAGGAGGGATGCATGTGAAAGGTTTCGTGTGTTGGTCTCCACGGTTGTGCGTGGTCTTTAGGGGCTCTGTGGTTCAGGATGAGAGGGAGCAGAAACCTAAACCCGCCCCAGAGACCCAGAGTTTCACTTTGCTATGACTACGCTTGGAGAACTACTGACGTCATGACATTCAAGCTAAATTTCAATATGATGATTGTCCTTGAAATGAAGTTGTTTTTTAATCTGAATAGGGCAGCGGTCATACATAACAGGAAACGAGTTTTGGAAGCAGCTCTGGTGCTAGCTTAGTCTGCACAAACGTCGCTAAGTGTACTCACGGAGGTATTCTTCAATCAGCTGTAGTAGCCACATTCAGTAGGAGAGTGTTACAACTAAAGTGGTTGTTTAAGAGATTTCTTGTTGAACAGTCTCATAGGGCAAAAGTCAGATTTTTACACCACGGGACAACATTGGCTTCTTGGACCTGTAGCAGCAACACTTAGCAAGCAGCAGGCTGCTAGCTACATTTACATTGATTGCTGTGTTTCTATGTGATATCTTCACCTAAGACAAATGTTTTTATTATGTTTATGAAATAAATTTTGGGCAACTCGTGGGCCTAACTAATTGTAAGTGTTTTGCAGCCCCTGTACAAAGCTACTGTAGATCCAATCATTTTGACTCCTTTTGCTCTCTTTGTGTTTTCAGTGTGGCAGGTGAATAATTTGTGTGCTGCAGCAAAGGGGCTCCTGTTATAGTGTGAGATGTCTAAATATGATGCTATGACAAAACTTCTTTGTACAATTCGTGAGGGATGTCTTTTAAAAAAAAATTGTATTTCACTTGTCCAAAAGTTCATTCTTTTTTTGTTGTTGTTGTTGTTTAAAGAAGCCATACTTAATGACTTTCACGTTTATGCTAGGCTAACTTTGCTAATATGCTGGCAGAGTTAAACCCAGAGACATTTTGTTGTATTTCATTATGTTTGGCTGTTACATTTTGTGAGGACTGGACAGCTAATAAATTATTAAGTTAGCCTTCATACTGAAAACTCAAACTACACCTCTACAGATATTTTTCGAAGTGGATATTTTTTTCTTCATGCAGCCCTAGGTGTGATGACTGCCAGATCTGTAGCATTAAGAAATCACTTAAGTAGTGCCTTTCTGACAACATGAAGTAGGCTGAAAGATCTCAAGAAGCAAAACATAATGATGCTTACATCCAATAGTCTGGAAAGATAACAAGAGTGTCTCAAAAACAATTAATCAAACAAATTTTACAAATCTAGTGAAAAGTTTAATTACCAATGCCATAATAGTAGGTGTCAATTATTTTAAAGGACTAACATTACGCCTAAAGTAGGGCTAGCATGCAGATAGCTCATGGTTTCAATTTATAGCTTGCAATTGAATTTTATGGTGGCAAAGAGAGAACAAACTGAAGCAGATCATAAAAACCCATGATAATGGCTAATTTGTTGGTCTTGCTTGGAAAGCAATCTGCACAAAGTGGGCTACCAGTTCATCATCAAGAAAAAAGAGACTTTTTTATTCCAAACTTTAAAAAGAGTCATTCAACATGTCCACTTGCATGCTCCATTCTGCAGACTATTTTCTTAGCGTGGCTTGAACCTAAATTGAACTGTTTGCTAACAGATAACGTTTAGCTAAGCTGTTAAGATTTACAATATCTTTCTCTGCTATACTTAACATCTGTATTTTTATGTCAATCTATGTCAATTACACAGTAAAAGCAAATGTTTTTATTGAAAGAGTTACTTACTCACTGTTAAGCATTATTATTGGTGAATTCTCAGTTTTAGTAAGTTTTTTTTTCTTTTGCTAATGTCTTACTTGGGAAATATTTCATTTTAGTTAAAAGTAAGTAAATATGACAATGTTTTTAATGATAATGAAAGTCTTACATTTCTTCCACCTGCAGTCAGTCTGGCAGTGAGAATGTGATTCAACATTGCATTACACATCACTAACGCATTAAATTGGGACTTAAAAGAAAAACAAGACTGCAATTGGCAGCAGAATAAATAAATAATCAAACAGTATATTCATACAAACCAGTGTAGTACAAGTAATGATTGTTGCTCTGATATCATAGTAATGCTAGATTGCCGTGGCAAGGAATAAACTCGCAGAGAAAGAGTCAGACAAGGTTTAGAGCGATGATGTGTGCGAGTGTCAGTGAGTGTTTCTGTGCCCTTGTGGTTGGGTGTGTGTGCGTGTGTCTAGGGTGAGGTGGGGGGTAACAGCTGTAGTACATTCATGATGAGGGCACATTGGGCGCTGTCCGGCCACTGCCCTCACAGTCCGGGTTGGCTTCAGGGGTCATCTGTAGGGTTACTGTTGACACGGGTGGTCCTGGGAGGATGTATGCTTCTTCTCCCTAGAGGAGGATGCATTTGCCTTTCTCCACCCATGGGTTGTTCTTCATCAGCTCTGGGTTTAGAAAGGGATCCTCGGGAACGCCGTCCTCAATCCACTTGACCAAACTTTGTAGAAAGAAAGAAATGAATGGGTTTTTTTATTCCCAGTATGTCATGGTATGGTATGGTATGGTGTGGTATAATGTGGCATAGTCTGATATGGTATGGAATGGCATAATATGACATGGTATGGTATGCTATGGTATGGTATGGTGTGGTGTGGAATGGAATGTATGGTATGGTATGGAAAGGTGAGGTATGGTATGGTGTGGTATAATATGTTATGGAATTGTATAACATGGTATGGTATGCATGGTATGGTATGATGGCATATTATGGTGTGGTGCAGTATGGTATAACATGGTGTGGCATGATATGGTATGGTGTACAACAAGTATAAATACTGTACAGTGGAGTCAGACCTTACAGACATTTCTGTGTAAGGGTTTGCAGCTGAGACCTATATACTCACTCTGTGACCGTTTTGGAGGATTTCTCTCGTTTGAAGGCCAGTTGGTATTTGAGGCTCTCCACCTCCTTCTTCATCTGGGGCAGGTCCATCTCATCCATGGCTGCAGCTTGATATAGGGTTGTTCTACCTGCGTATGTAGAGATGAGACCAGAGTTATATTTATATAGCACACTGTTCAAACAGAAAGCCGACTCTATACATCAGTGCCCTGTGGCAAGATCACAACAAAGAACAACTGGTTTGCTGCTGAGCACTTACACCTACTACCCCATAGGATGTATTTGTATCCTCTAAAAACTGGAATATAAAATCCATTTCTTTTAGTAATCTTATTCAAATTCTCATTTTTTTTAGAGGGAAACAGTTTTAATTTCTTTCTGTCAGGGTTAATCATGGTAAAGTAGATTAGTAAAAGACGTAGAGAGAGAAACTGGAAAACATTTGGATTTTCCTGCCAGAAAGAAGAAAAAGAACAGCATGTACTTTTGCACTGTCCCAATTCCCATGGAAGTCTATGTGTGACCAAACCTTCCTCTCACCTTTACATCCACTGAGACTGGAGAGATTACTGAGGCAAGAAAAATGTGTGAAAGGCAAACAGAACATCCGGTGGCTAGATTTGATTCTTTAATAAACAATTTTTTCTTTCACATTTTGATGTCAGTAAAGTATAACTGACTGTAGGTATCAAGTCAGCATACAAACAATAACATTTAAGCCAATAATTGATTGAAATAGTTGTCTACTTTTCTAGTCAAGTTACTAGTAATACTATAAAAATTTAAACCATATTTTATATGGTATGGTGGTAATGTTGCTTTGATGTCTCTTTTGATAACGTAAATCAATTGACATAATTTAAAAACTGAATTTTGCATTTCCTCAGGTTACTTATGTCAGGTATTATATTTGCTTAACGATCTGAAAGATTTCAATGTGACAAAAAAAAAAAATCTAAAATCAAATAAATTTTTTTAAGACAGCAAATACTTTTCCACTGCAGTGTATACCAAGGTTTCAAAAAGTAATGATTCCCAAACCATTAAAGCGTTCTGTAGAGCTGGGTGACAAGGCAAATAAAGCAATATAAGCATTTCAAATCAGTCGATTTTGATAACAATTGAAATATAAATACGTGGAATTTTTTCTGCGCAGTGACAAAAAAAACTTTATTGTTTAGTTACAAATAAACAATAAAATGAAACTCTGTCAGCTTCCAGATAGTGAGATGCTTCTTAAAGAGACAGGGGCCAATTTCAAGGCATTAAACTGCAAAGACAAATTTCTTTTGTTATTTTTTATATGTACCGGATTTTTATAACAACTGAAGGTAACATGGTTACTTTACTGTGCTATAAAATGACGCTGTGTGCCTAGAAAATATGTAATATCTCCGTTTTAAGATTATAAAACACATGGATCTGAACATCAAAAACTAATAAAACAAATATGAACAGCATACTAGAAATCTCCAGACTGCCAAACATGGCTGTGGTTATCGCCTCAATAATCTGGCCTTCATCCTCTTCCGCTGGGTTTTTTTCTGACTTCTGTTCTCACTCCACACCCACATTCTGTAGCCATTAAACCCTCTTGTCTTTCTCCTTCTACTTGTGTAACAATATGCGCATCCATATCTGTGTGAGCTTCAGATGATCGGGGATCTCATCTGCACTAAAAGCCGAGATGCTTCAACACACAAAAAAATGACTTTTTAGGCCATGTCCTTTATGCAATTGAGGATTTAGTGAATGCGGAGGCAGAACAGAGCAGCTTTGAATTTACTTTCTATTTCACTGAATGGGAAGTGTGATAAAAAAAAGAAAAAAAACTTTCATAGTTAATATTTTTCATCTTTAAATTCATTGTTTTTATCATTCATTTGAGGCCATGTTAAAGCTGAGGTAGAACTCTGGTAAAGACAAAAGCAGCAAAAATTTGGAGGATAAATGTCCTGCTGCCCGCTTAGCTCCTCCCACACAAAACCTCCGGCATGGGCAAAACCTAAAAATAGAACGTCTCCTGTGGGACTCAAACCCCAAACCTCCGAGTGGGAGTCAAGTGCTGAACACCTTCAGCAGCCACATCCCACCTCTTCCAACGTATTCCCTCTTAATCTGGACCGAAAAGAACTACAAAACCCAATAAAAAAAGAATCTGATAAGAAAATATAAACTCCATTTTTTTTTTTTTTTTTCATTTTAAACTTGGAGTGGGCAATATGGACTTAAAAGTTTTATCACGATATTTCCTGGTAGTATTGTGATAACAATAAAAATGATTATAAGAACTATTTATTACTTCTTTCTAGGTAACTGTGTGGGTGGCACAGCAATCATAAACATAGATAAAGAACATATAGTTTGTAATACTTTTCTTCTGGACACCAGTCATATAAGAAAGTGAGATTTGTATCAAATGTATTTATATTTATTGATGCTCTCATTGGATAAACTGTGAAGAAAACAGTAAAAACAGCAATCCCGACAATAAGGACAGTTTTTTAAAAACATCATTAATTAGTATTCATCATAACAATAATAAATTAATATTGAAATTGTTTTGAACTTCTCTCTAGTCTGGTTCTATACCAAATAAAAACATAAAGAGTTATCTGGTAACATATTACCGGCTTATCATTTTTAGCAGAACCTCACTTCTAAAACGCTGAGCCATCACTCAAAGGATGATAAAGTGCTTTGCATATTTACAAATGTGCTGAACGCTTTTTTCGATTTTTTTTTTCTACAAATCCCTGGATTTTCTTCCATTATTCTCATTTTCACTTGGTCTACATAAAAACTTTTATTGTCACTGCCAACTGCTGCAAAAAGCCCAGAGCTATACCTGTGACTCCTGTTCTATAAAACGAAAGAGTGACTACTTATTACCTAAAAGAGAATGATGATCCCTCTTTTTGCACATTGTTGTAAAATCCAATTATAGAGGAGGAAAAAAATGTGGTTTCAGCAGAGGCTGGACTGCGAGTAAAAGAGATTAAAACAGCAGTTAATTAATAGGCCAGTCGCGTGTGTCCTTTAGTTAATAAGAGGAAAACATCAGATGCAATATTACACTGCAATGTGTGTGTCTCCTTCTAGTGTGAGGCGGACAGGGAGGTAGAGGGATGGCCACTTCCTGCCTTAGATCAGATTTCAGCTGCATTCTCTGGAGACGGCAGCAGGACTGGATGTTTTCTTTTGTCTGACTCCATCGATCATTTTCTCTTTCATACCTCTGTTAGCACGTTACCTTCTATTTCCTTACTCGCAAATATCTATTAGCCATACATGCATCTAAAGAGCTCTCTTTTTCTAAATGTAGAAATGTAGTTTCTGCTACATTTCTAGCTGTGTTAGTCTGTTCCTGTCACCGAAATCACAGTAGACTCTGAGGCTAGGTCTACACTAGACCGCTGTCCTGTAGTTTCAGATGTTGACTAGGAAAAAGTTCCACATTCAGATGGCGGCGCCTAGACAGTTTGGATCAGTTGTCATGTCAGGCCAATAGAGGGCACTGTGATTTTAGCATGTCATTGAATGCGCATGCGCTTGTGACCCTGAGCTTCCACCTCATGGTAAACACTAACCGTCTCCCTCTGCCATGAAAGAAGCGCTCATGTAACACATCAGAAGTTGTACTGAACTGAACAAGTTAAGTAGCACAACATGGAATATTGTTTTTGTTATCTCCCAGTACAAGCGCAGACTAAACCCTAAAGCCATGCGTTCTGCGCATGTGCATTTTCCCACCTGCGGAGTACTTCACACCTAAGCGAGGGGTATAACAAAAAAGTTTTACTTGAGTCCTGGTTTCAAAAATTGCCCGTGTGAGAGACTCCGGTTAATGGTGTCTTGTAAACAAGCAAAAATGTTACAGTTCAATTGAAGAGCAGTTTGGTGTAAACGAGGCCTAAACCTAAAACCGACTTGTTAGTAGTCCCAGGTTAACAGTGTGCACATTAGGAGTGTTTTCATGCCCGATAGTCCAGTAGGCTCAGTTTGACTGGGGACTAAAATGGCAGCATTTCTTACATTTTCAGCTGTTGCGGTTAATTTTCACACTGCACTGTTTTGAGTTGTACTTTAATGGTTTTCCCCTTTGCTGTGGAGCACAGCATGAAATTAATAATATCTACATGTCCACGTTTCCTTGAGTTAACGGAATTATTCTACGGTGGCAGCGCGGCTATGCATCACATGTAGAAGAATTGTCTTTTTGCCCTCCAGCTTTGTCCGCATGCACTAAATTTCCTTATGTAAACAATAACATGGAGGGGGTCTATATTTGCAAATCTGATTATGATTAAGTCAGTGCCTCACCAGCTATGAACCTCACCGCACGTCACTGATTTATGCGGACCAGAGTTTGGACCGGACTTTCTAGGAATTGAAAATGCAAGAAAATGTAACTAAGTAATAAAAATGGAAAATAACAAGTTGGACATCAGAGAAGCTTAAATATTACAAAGTCAATGTGTTGGTGTGTTTGAATTTTTGATCACTAAACAAGAATATGAAATTCTAAAGATGTCGTATCTAACCAGTGTTGTCTCTTTCATTCTCATCCACCTGTATATAATATAACCCTCCCTTTGCTTTTCTATTGTCCTTTCTCCCTTGCCGTCTCAGATTACTTGCCGAGTCACTGAATACCCAGCCATGTAAATTTGCCCATATTCATGTTCTGACCAACTGCAAACACAACACAATGTTAATAAAGGAAAGATTGTTGTTGGGCTATTGGTTTAGTGTCATCATACGCCGTAAAGCTTAAGACCAAATAATTAGTCGATTCAGCTTTCCTTTCAGCTGCAGACTCACTTTGTACCTTTCACTGCGCTCAGATTTCCGATGTCCGTCTGTCTCCTGCTGTCTTCTGCAAATGCCCTCTCGCTAAGTGCTCTCTGTGCATTTACACACATTTGAAACAGTTAATCCATTACTCTATGCATTAGTAGCCTCTCCATCTTTTCTTTCAGCCAGTAGCTTGTAATGATCACCGTTACTGGCGACTTCATAAAGTCAGTGTAAGATTTGTTTAAAGAGGTCTTTGTGGAACAGTCCAAAATTTTCAGTTGTGGGGTTTAAAAAGATGATCAATAATAGGAAATACCCTAATCTTATCAACAAACTGTCCTTTTCAAAGGTTTTCCAACTTTACTGAAGTTGAACGCCTGCGATGCCATCTGGGAATCTCCAGTCCAATACTAATACATTTCAAAATCTTTGCTTCCTATTTTCCCAGATGAAGAAAAGATTGGAGGCGTCCCAAGAATCGACTGATAACCGGTCAGAAATTAAAGAATCTCAGAAAGTGTTTGGTTACTGGTTGATAGTTGGTATTTTTCCAAATAATTTGCTCCATTTAAGATTATTCATCTCTCAGAGACAAAAACTGCTTTGATATCCTGGTGAGAAGTTGCCAGCTCAAATACTCACCTATTCACGGCTTTTTTCTGGAACATAACTACAAATTTTGGAAGAAAATCTGTCTGCCATTTACAAAGCAAATCCAGGATCGAAATTAATTTTCTTTCCCACTGATTGGCTGCACCTCCAATAGCAGAGACAATGAAGACTATAGATATTATCTTCTGAGGTAGTGCTAAGGCAGTTTCTACTGTATTTGGTGTCTGAACTATTGAAATAGCCAGTTATTAGTTTTCTTAGATGGGGTCTCAATTATTCATGGATTTTAGCTATCATAATTGTGTTTCCTATCACCTATGAATACCTTGGGATGCACTATATATATATTTTTTTTCCGTTCCTTTTCTCTTCTTAGTCAATAGCATACAAACAAAGCCATTGTAGCGCTTTCATGAGACTGTAGTGTTAAATATATAAATTGTGCCCGAAACTGGGACTAAACTTTGTCGATGTTCCACTAACCTCAAAAAATAACTCAATTTCGCAATTATGTTGATTCCATTAAAGTAGTGACGCAATTAAAATCACACCTGAATAAGTTTGTTCATGTATCGAGTCATTAAAAAACATGCCGCGCCATTGTCTTCCTGCCACTTCCTGTCATCTTCTTCGTCTTTTCTGCCAGTAGTAACATTTGGTTGTTGATCACATTTCGATCGACAACTGCCACAAACTGCGACAAACGACATCATCCTCATCTTAGTTTTTGCGAAATTGGCGAGTTTCCATTGCGCACGTTTATGGTCAGTGGAAACGCTGCTACTGATGCAATGGTGCAGCACAAAACTTATTATCTGGCTGTGGAAATTCAAACCCGTTCTTTAATAGAGCCAGGAAGGAACAGGTAGTGTAACAGCTGTGGTGGAAAACCAGATTCCTCTTGCTGGACTCGTTACAACCACACTTCTTCAAAGTGGTCCTCTGGCACCAACCTCAATTGTGCCAGTGGTCTGACACATTCAATGCAATCTATAAGCCTGGCTTGTATAGAAATGTGAATCATCTTATGTCAGACCATAAGTAAAGACGGCAGTGGTCTAGCACCCACTCCTGCTCTTTGATGGCAGTTTTGGCTTATGAGTCTAGCATCCAGTTGAAAGCAAAGAGAACTGGGAAGGTTGCCAGGAGGATGTCGATTTTATATGTGTATTAGAAAAGCACCTCTTTGTTAAAGCCCCACAAAGGCGCATTAACAAGTCACAGAAATAAGATGGATGACTGGAGGATGAAGTGATGTATGTATCAAAGAACAGATGGAGTTCACCAAAGAGCATCACTCAAAAAGTCTTTCTGATAATTGGATGTAGAAAATGTGGCTTAGCCTGTGGACATGGATGGATAATAACAAAATGGCGTTCTGCACAGAGTATTAACATGAAAGATACATCACCGCACATTTTGACAGAAGCCATGGATACTATTAACAACATGATATTGCAGTTATTTTCCCCAATATAACAATTTAGCTGAAAATCTTCACAATCCAATCACCTGAGAATTTATCCATTCACATTTACTGCACCGCTTAAAATTATTTTAAAATATATAGAATTTTGGGGGGAAATATGATTGCACAGGGTTCCTTAGGCCTCCAACATTTACTAGGCGGTGAGGCGTAAAGGAGATAAATAATGTCATTCCTAAGGGAGATCCAGACTTCATGAATATGAGACAAAGACATCACACAAGTAGGTTTAAAAACAATATATAAGTAGTTTGCAAATTGGTGCAGTGTTACTAAATATTGGACTTTGGTGTGAAATTATACACCTGTGAATCAATCAGAACAAAATCAGTACTATAAATATGAGCCTGTGGGCAAAATCTCAGCAGTCACAGAAACCAAGTGAATACCTGAACTGCAACTTTAACTTGGATTTTCATTAGTTACTTGCATTTTCTTTAATAAACTTCATTTTTTTGGTCTGTTTTTTGATCGGTTTAAGTGTGGTATAGCTTATGTCTGTATTAGTGCATCTGTTGCTTTAAAAACAACAATCTGAGTTTGGGTGTCAGATAGGAGGGCACAGTGGGGTGGTTGTTTTGGGGGTGATATGTGGGTCAGATAGTGATTTGGGTCAGAGCATCCAGAGATTAACCTTTACTCCCCTCTACTCTCCCATCTTCCTAGCACTCCCTTTTACTGTATGTGTGTGTGTGTGGGGGTGTGTGTGTGTGTGTGTGTGGGAGTGAAGCAGTGGGTGTGTGGGGATATGTGTGTTGCCAGGGCTTAACATGTTCTCTGAGGATGAACCAGGGGACCAAAAGTGGAAGAAGGAGAAAAACTCTGAGTCTGAGTGAAGAAGGGAAGATAAAATAAAGAATATGGAACAATAATAAGATGTAAAAGACACAAGACTGGATCAGAGTGAGCAGATATTCTTGCTTCTATAGCTACTGCATTGTAAATAGAGGCTAAAAATAGAAATGAAGAGGCAGAGCTCTTCTGACCAGCGGAGAGTGAAAACGGAGAAAGAAAGATGATGTTTCTCTTCATTAAACTGGCAAGGAGATGATTTGAAGGGCTAAAACTTCTTGACGCTTACAAACGGTGCTTCAGCAATTAAAGCCAGCTCATCTATTCAGCTCTTCGGTGAGAACCGAGCGCCTGAAAACCAAAACAGATGATATCACACCAGTCTGCATTCAGACATATCCAGTCAATAGAGTCTAATCGATATGGAATTAGCCTGGATGCCAGGCCCCAGTACACACGCAGGGGATAGCAGAATAAGAGTCTGTCAATGCGGCTAGCTAAGAAAAAATCAATCGAATGAACACAAATGTAAGATAGTGATGATGACAGCAAACAGTAGCAAAAAGACAAACCGTGTTAAAACGTAGAACAACCATATCTTAAGTAGAAAGAACCATGGACAGATGTAATACAACAGGCACAACAAAAGAGCTTCAGTAAAACTAAACAAACTTGTAAAGATGCTAGCTAAATATAAAGTGCTATAAAACAATACTAACAAAGACAAAATGATTCACAAAAATTATTACCTCCTACTAATACTACTATGAAAAGATCCTGTCTGCAATGTAACAAAACCTTCGTGAGAACCTCGAGTGTCTACAAGGTAACTAAACATTTTCAGAAGGACCTGAAATACCTACTAAATAACAAAGCATCTTCCAAAGGACCCTAAATGCCTACGGTGTAATAAAATTTTCATAAGGACATTAAATACTTACGGTGTAACAAAACATCTTCAAATAGACCCCATACACCTTCAATGTAGTAATAAAGTGAAACAAGAGCCACATTTTTTTTCAAGTGTGAGAAGTCTACAACAAAGAAACAAAATTACAACTTCAAATTGAACCCCCAAAAGTACAATGTTACAAAACTGTTAAAAAATGGAAATGTTAGCAAACAGTAACAAAATAAGCATAAAGTGCTCAAAAATTGGCTCTTTTTCATTTCAACCCTTGTTTGTCACTTTGCAACTGAGTTTTTCTGGTAAGAAATGGAGCCAAGGGATGTTTAGTAGGAACCATGTTCATGTCCCCACCAGACTGACATTTTGTACACTTTGATAGCTGATGACTCAAAGTAATTTTCTGTATACATAGTTTATAAATAAATGTCAAGTCTGATGTATTTATGGTTTGTATCATTAAAAAATAGTCATAGTATAAGTCAAGAACTGTCGTAAGACTTATGGGTGAGAAGGCTTCTTTGTTGGAGCAGGAATTAAAGTTTTTACCAAGCTTTAGCTAGTTTTGTGACAGAGCTAATGCTACAGTCAATTTTAGCTAAAATAAGCATTAGCTTAAATTTGCTGTTCTTCATAAACTTAATGAAGTTGTTGTCAATGAACAACACATTTTAGCTGTGGCTTTTTTTTTTATAAGATTGATAGAGGTACAAGATCTCGCCTGCTAACGTTTTAGTACGGGTTTTAGTAGGAGTTATAACTAGCAACAAAGAACTACTCTTTTGTTTGGCTTCATTCCAAGTTTCCAATAGAGACGATAAAATGTCAACGGAGAGACAGACAAGACATGATCAAAATGTAAGCACTGCAAGTTGCTCAGATGCTGAAAGAGGCAGAAAGCATCACTAGGGGTACATTGAGATACATCACAATCACAGCGCACCCTACCAATAGCAACAGGGAAATGGTAAACGTTGTACTGCAGAACATGAAAAGTAGAAGCAATGTCCTAAGGTGTGAAGAGATCTAAAGAAATCAGAAAAAGAAAGTCATCCTGTATCGTCTCGTTCTCGTGAACTCAATATCTTTTCTTGTGCGTTTTAGGCATTATCACAACCCTACTTGTCAGGTTTAAAAAGTTGTTCTCAAATTTATTTTGTAAGGATTTAAAGAACAACCACTTCAGTTTTATGACTTGACCACAAACCAATTGTGTCTTGGTCTTTTTTTAACATGAAAGTTAAAACAGACAACTTAGTTTAATAAAAATGTTTGTTAGTCTTGACTTTTATCCCCGAAGTAGCCAAAAGAAGCGACTTTGGGGATAAAGACGTGTTTCACCTTTGACACGCAGATCTTTTTTGTAAGCATGATTTTCAGCAATACGAGCAAAATTTCTGCCACAGCCACTACACCTTACTTCTCTGGAGTATCATATGGAAAGGCGGCAAAATTCAAAGGAATTTTATTGACACAAACTTCCAGGTTGTCTCACTTTGAGCAGGCATAAGGAGAGACAGCTGGGATTTAGCGTCTCTTTTCTAGCCATTAAATTATGATAAACCTTCAGCAGTTACACTGCAAAACTAAACTAGAGTTACTTTTAAGTCAAATAAAATTTTTGCATTCACAGACCTATAAAAAGCCTGAGAGGCATTTCCCAAAGGACCATTAAACACACTGAAAAAAGACAACTGGCAATCCAACTTTAAAAAAATTGAGTTAATTTGTTACAAGTAATCAAATTACATTCATCCAAGTAAATATGTTAAGTATTAAATTTATTAAGTTAAACAAGCGTAAATAAATTTGACAATTTTCTTTTAGTTGGAGCGCCTTCCTCTTTTTTTCAGTGCACACACAGACACACAGGTACTTCCTTGTTTCTTAAAAATTTGTTGATATATCCACAAGGTTTGCAATTTTTTTTTTTTATTTGGACCTCAGAATACATATAATGCAAATCCCTTAAATATTACGCTTAATGAAGGATTTACTCAAAAAACAAAACAACTAGTTGAAATTGTTTACAGTTGAAGTCAACAGAAAATATTAGCTATTTTTGAATGATATCATATTTAGGAAGATGACAGTCATATACATTGTTTCATTGTTTAGTGGATTGTTGCTATGTATTGTACTTCAATGTGATTATTTCAATATAAAGTAATATTTAGCTTTTTGCGTGTTGACTCTAAAGTCATATACACTAGAACGATTAGAAAAGATTTGAGTAATTAAAAGAATTTGAATAAAAGAATGCAATTAATTTGTTGAGTAAGTAGATTTAGGAGTCTCTCTCATAACTTCTCAGAAAAATCGGTTAAAGTCAAATTCAATCAAATCTGAACAAATCATTACACAAAGGGTTAAATTCTGACAATTTGTTGTATAAGTGTATCCTGCAAATTTTGATCGTATCTGTGAGTTTTTCCTCACAATTCAGGCCAAAGAGAAAGACGAGGAAGAGGATGGAAGGAAATGAAGAACAGAAGATAAATGTAAGTTTTATGTAACAGCCATGGCTTCCATAGGGCCCACAGACAAGGTGAGAGTGTGGAGGAGCTGAAACTGGGCAGGACAGGAAATAGAAAATATTAAAGCATCAACCATTAATTCACTTAAAAAAAAGTAACTATCGCTCCTAATTGATCCTAAATCCTGCGCAGAGTTTGCGTCGGTTCGCTTTCAAACGTGGAAATCAAACTGAATTCCAATATTACACTTCACGCACAAAAAAAAAAAAAGAAGAAACAAAAGAAACAAAAAAGCCTCCCCGCTGCAGGAATGAGGAATAAAACAGCCGCAGCTGAACGGTGAAGGGACGATGCGGGTAAACGGAGCTGGTCGCATCTCTTACCTCACTGATGCGCCGGCGGCGGCTGTTGCTCCGATCCAAGTCCGAGGATGCAGGTGAACACTGCAGCCCACACACACACACACCCCAACACACCCTGCAAAGCACACTAAAACACACCGTCGCTTTAAATTTCCCGTGCAGCACCGCCTAATGTGCGAGCGCCTTAATTGATCCGCTGAGAGAAAGATGGAGGTAGAACAAAAACGGAAAAATCCGCAGGATTTCCGGAGTGAAACAGATGATGAGCGGTGTGTCCGTGTCTGGAGGAGGCTGGAGCTGGAGCTGGGCCGTTTTTGTTTGTAGGTTCCTGTTGATGCTGGGGTGGGTGTGTGAGAGTGAGTGAGTGTGTGGAGGGGGAGGAAGTTAAAGAAGTAGTGCGCCTCGGATGTGCAATCTCCGGCTCTCTACCGGGATCCTCCTATATGAGAGAGAGTCCGTATGTGTGTGTTGAGAGAGAGAGAGAGAGAGAGAGAGAGAGAGAGAGAGAGGAGGAAGAGGAGGAGGAGGAGGAGGAGAGATACTGGGAGTGTGCATGTGTGGTCCCCGAGGATGCGCGTGGAGAGTGGACCGGCTTCACCAGTTTAAAGGACGGACAGACCTCAAACTGTCTGAACTCTCTGCTGGGCAGAGATTTTTTCCCCCCACACTCTTAGTTTCTGCCTAATATGGACACCATTAGGTTTTCACTGAGGGAAGTCTTGAAAGCAACATACAGTGAAACTCGTTTTGCACCTAAAGATCTTCTTTGCAAAATAGCCTAAGGGCGCATTCACACCAGTGTCGTTTAGTCCGTTTAGGGCGGTGTGAACGAGCTAACGAACTCTGGTCCACCTGTAAACATGTCTCAGTTCGGTGAAGCTGGACTGCGGTGTGGTTTAAATGCAAATACGAATGCAAAGTGTACAGGAAACGTCTCCAAAATGTAGGAAGCGGATTACAGCAGGGCATTCTGGGTAAATAAAAGCAAACGTGTGTGTCTAGCTAGCGACAAAAATGGCTCGAGGAATCCTAAAAACCGCCCGTCTATTTGAGAAGGTCTTCGCTGCAGCAAACAGAAAGGGGCGGGGACGGACCTTTCCGTCAGTTGTACTTGGTCTATTTTCGTTCGCGTTTTGTGAAGAAGGAAGCTGCGCTCAGTGTCTTCTTCAGAGGTTTCCGTGTTGTTCCCTTCAGTGGCTCCTGGTGCAGCAGCGCCACCACAAGCGAGGGACGTGAACAGGTTTTTCAAAGGGTTTGAGTTCGTTGAACACAGTGCAGTGTGAAATACAACTGCGGCAGCTGAAAATGTAACAAAGTTGCAGTTTTGGACTCCAATCGAACCGAGTTTTCCTGATGATCAGGTATGGAAACACCTGGTGACCTCAGGTTGACTCCAGAATAACTTGGGTCTCATGACCCCAAAGAACCCCAAATCATCACACTTCATCAAAATGCTTCATAGTTGAGGTTTTTGTGCTGATGTGTTGTTGGTTTTGGCTTCATATGGTACATTTCAGAGATGTTGAGTTAGATTTCCCTTTTAAAGCAACTTAGACTCATAATTATAGGAGTGCAAGGCGAACATGCAAATGTTTCATGGAAACCAACAAAAGTATGTGGAAATTTGTGATATGACCATCCAGCAATTTACCTTAATGTAATAATCTGAGTTACTGGAATTGTAAAATCTATGTCTACTAAAATGTAGACGTAGATTCTGTCTTTATACATTGAATAAGGACTTTGCAGAGTCTTTCTGTTGCTGACCTTCTACCTTCCCGGGTTGGAAATCAATGGGACCAAAAGAGAAAAAAAAAAACTCTACAAGCTATTTCAAGGCTTTTGTTGCTCAGTGACGCAGCCAATTTCCAGATATTTCACACCTTCTGTGAAAGTGCCTGACCACTTCTATTCCCAGAAGCAAGCATGCTGAGCACAATACAGTAAATCATCCAATATGAATGGATTTTGTTGCAAGCGACTCTGGGCTTAGGCTTGTGTGTGTTTTAGGATTTCTCACCTTGTAAGGCCAATTTTTCCAACAAATACTTACGCTGTGAGGACCTGCGGCACCTTATGGGCCTCAAAGCCCAAGGCCATAAGAAGAAATGCTGTTTTGAGGTTGGCTTAGGAGTAAAATGTGAACTAAGTTTAGGTTAGGGTCAAATTATTAAAAAACAAATTGAAATCGATTCAATGTCCTCCTGAAGGTAGAAATACACTCTATACATGTGTGTGTACATCCTTAGTGAATACAATGTATTCACTAAGTGGAATACATTGTATAGACTGAATACGCAGAGACTCAAGTCTTTATTTCTGTTAATTATTATTTTCATCTTACAGCTAATGATAGGGTGACCAAACGTCCTTATTTCCCGGGACATGTCCGTATTTCACGTCCTGTCCCGGGCGTCCCGGGTTTTTTTTAGAAAGTGAGGAATTGTCCTGTTTTTTATCTGGTCACCCTAAGGTTAAGTGAGTGCATGCCACAGACATCTCTATGCATGGGAACAGCGATCCCCCCCGCCGCCACCCCCCCCGCTCCAAGGTGTCCTGGTTTTCCCAAATGAAAATATGGTCACCCTAGTTAATGACATTTGTGGTCAGAATAGTACATGCAACCACTGAATAGAAACACATCTAAACCAGAAATAAGTAGGATTAATAACATTTATAACTAGCTCAATAGATAGACAGCTAATTAGCTAGCTAGATAGCTAGCTATTGAGTTATTTAACTGGATGGATAGATAGTTAATTAACTAGCTAGATAGCTAGCTATTGAGTTATCTAGCTAGATGGATAGATAGCTAATTAGCTAGCTAGACAGCTATCTAGAGAGAGATAGCTATCTAGATAGCTTGGATAGTTCATCTAGCTAGCTAGACAGACAGATAACATGTAGGCTAAACTTCATTTTGTCATGAGTATGAATAATTTTGGCCTTAACTGTAAATAATAAAACAGCAACAAAAATACACCACAGAGTGCTACTGAAGTATCTCTGAGCAGACACTATTTGAAAAAAAAAATTTTTACATAAAAAAAATATGGGGGTGGAGGGAAATGACAGTAATATCTCAGGCAGGGCATTATGATGTGTGTAATAAAACATCAGGAAAACAAACATTAAAACCAAAGTGCAGAAACACGAGGAGCTATTTTCGTGCAGCGAGTATTTCAGCTTTCATTTCATCCATAACGACATATTTGACAGATTAGGCAATTTGTCTGTTTGTGCCAAACATTTACAGGGGAAAAACCCCATAAAAGGGCAGTATTCCTAAACATTTTCCATGGATGGATTGACTAATGGAAACGATAATGAGATGTATTTGTTCAGATCCAGAAAATACCTCAATCTAATTCTACAACTTTCCAGACTTGTAAACTCTCATCCTCCTCTCATATCTCACCCGATCGATATACTCGGCACCAGTTTTGGTCTGAGCTATTCGGAAAAAAAAACAAAAAAAACCAGTTGTGACACGATACAGCTGGTATAGAAGTGCAGTTAACGTGCCTCTTTACATAAAGTTGCTGTCCAGATATTAACTTTACCATAAGAGTGCCAAATTTCTAATTTTCTTTTTGAACTTTTCATTCACAACTTTGATTGTGCAGCCTCATCAGAGTCAGAGGCTTCAAACTGAATTCCCGGCCCGCTTCTCATATTACCAGACATCTGCAGAGACATGGTGCCAACTTACAGACATCTGCTGATTCAGCACAGCCTGGACACTTAGTTGGACCATCCAGACTGAGAGTCATTTGCTGTATACTCTGATGATATCATGGCAGGAACCACAGGAGAGTGGCCAGCATGCTGATGACCAGAAGAAGACACTAGCTGTGTGTTTAAAGGCGTTGCACCTTTCTAATCCTAGTCAAAACAAGAAATTTCTCAAATATCCCAATAACATTTTCACAACCATCTTCTCCTTTGTTGAAGATGGTTCAACATCCTTTTATTGTTTATTAACATTTTGAAGGTGGGCGTATGAAAAATAAAACTTGACAGATTCATTTTACAAAAGAATTTAAAACATCTCCTGGTGGTAATTTGTTCATTTATGTCTGTTTTTACACAGAACCTTGTCAACTCTGGAATTGTTTTCTATCTTGTAAACATTGTGATAACACAATATATCTCAGAAATGTCCACTGTTGTTTCAATGACACGTTCATGCAACAGTCGTTGGTAGAATCCACCTCCTGATTGCTTCTGGAAGAGGTGCCATCTTCTTTGACCGGCTGCTTTGTACCAGGGATATTGTACTTCTGGAAAACCCTAACTATGAGCTTTATCAAAAGTAAATGTAGACACAGTGTCTGGCTCCAGAACAGCCACAGTTGAAAGCAGATACCAGGCGCATACCCATCTCTTCTCCCTTCCTGACAGGAAATTACTCTAAAGGTTTCCTGCTTCAGATCAGCAAGGATTACCAAAATATTTTCCATTTTGTAAACAAACTTGTGATCAGGCCGTAAATCTGGGTGTAGATATGAACCGTCAGAGACAGATAAAGACAATTACAAAGTCGGTCTTCTATCACTTGAAGAGCATTTCCAGGATTAAAAGACTAATGTCACCATCAAGATCTCAGTTTCTATGTACCACAAGTTTGGAACAAACGTCCAGAAAACTGCAAAGATGCTGAAACAATGAGTTCCTTTAAAATCTACCTGTTTGTAGTTGCCTTTAGTTAGTAGTAAGTGGAACACCGATAAAAATATTTGATGTGTATTTGCTTCATGGTTTTGATGAGGGGCATTTGACAAAATGTAACGTGTTACTTGTTTCATAATTGTTTACTGTCTTATGTTTTTATGGTATAAAGCACCTGGAACTGCCGTGTTGTTGAAAGGTGCTATACAAATAAACCTGCCTTTACCAAGTATAAACCAGAATAATGAGAGCAAAATTCACAAATGTCATGGTTCTGGTGTGCCTGAGGTGTTTTCCTTTTTCTTTTTTTTCATGAGCTGCTGTTTCCATATCAAAGGCGAGGCTGAGAACTCTGCTGCTGACTCACCTGATCTCCTCAACCCACCTGCGTGTCTCTAAGGAGACACGCAGGTGTCTCCTTAGAGGTCGTTCTTCACCAGAGCACGAATCGATTTGGTTGTGCCAAGCCAATCGAGACTTCCTAGATTATGATCATTTCTGGTACTCACACAGTGCATTTTCTAAATTGTTTCTGAATGTTGGACAAGAAGCTTCCCTAGTATTTTGTCTCATTCCTCTTGACAAAACTGGTGCAATTGAGTCAGATTTTCTTTGGTTTTTACATGTCCTGCTCAGCAGTGTGGCACTAAGAATGATTGTCTGAGTGTCAAGGTGAGGTCCAACAGATTTACTTTCACAAACCGAACATTACGGCTTTCGATGCAACACTTGGCATATATATAAAGCTTTGTTAGAATTTACTTTGGGATTATTTCAAAAGTAATGGACTCAGAGACAGAAAAGAAAGGGAGAAAGGAGGGGAAAAGTTTAAAGGGTAAGAAGTGTGACTAAACATGGTTGCTATTTTATAGAAGGTATGGAAGTATCTGATTTCAAGCATATATTCTAATACAATGAGTTTGTGTGAGGATCAACATTTCTAATGTTAACTTCAATTTAAATAAAGCAAGGCTAAGCTGACTGAAATATAATCTCTAGCAGATTTTCTTCAGAGCTCTCGCTGGAGTGTTTCAGAGCAGTTGGGGACTTTACAGTGAATTTTTGGAACCTCCTGATGACAACATTTTTTTAAAGTCCAGCCTATAAATAACCAACACATGGACCAATTTTTCCCGCATCCCTTTGAGACAGGATGTTTCTAATTTTGGCAATATTGTGGAGGCGAAGAAAAGAAGACCCAAATCCTTACTTTACAAAACAAATTACTCTCAAGTAAAGAGAGGATCCCAAAGCGGTACCAAGGAAAAGCCACAAAAAATGCACAAAATACAAAAATGTGTAGGAGTTAGAAGAGAATAAATAAGAATTTATTTTACGATGATTATACCCATTTAAACTTTTTTATGTCATTTTATGTGGTGTTTTATATGATGGACGACCACAACTAGGTTGTGAAGAGTAAGGAAAAAGCACTGTTTTCTCAAAACTTTCATTTTGTTTTTTGTTTTGTTGCATGTAAAGGTTAGAATTGTCACTAAAGTTAGCTTTTTATCTAATTTGAATTACAAACTAAGAGTGTAGAGGGTTCTGGATCCGATTGAATCAGAACTCTTTGTGTAAATGTGGTGAATGAAATTTTAGTAACATCAAGATTAGTAATGTTGTATTTGTTTAAAAGGGAGCAAAAATAAATGCATTACGATGTAAAATGGCTACACATAAGTAAAAAGAAAGAAGTAAAAACACTAAAAATCAATAAGTTTGCGCGGCATAGCTTAACATCATCCAGACCAGAAGGTGTGCATTCAGAACAAGAGCAGCCATTTTTATTGCACTTTACTGGAACTACAACATAACTCTATTTATGCAGAAAAATAATAATCAGTGACATTTTCCCTTCAAACATGATTAAAATGGAATAATTTTGTTCAAATTGTTGGGAAAATTGACTTATTGTTTTACATTTATTCCACATTTTAAGCCGAGCCCTCATTGTTTCCAACTGAGCTAAGTTGGTTAATTCAACCAAATATGTTCTTATGAAAGACTCACTTTTCTATTTAAAACAATCTTCATGATTCATCTATCTCTAATAAAAGCTGTTTTTTTTCAGAGAGGCATTCTTTCTCAGGAATTTGACTGAAAAACAAATCAGTCCATGAATAGTGAACTGCTTCTGCTTGCGTGCAGGGAGGCGGGGCTTATTCAAAACTGGAAAACAGACAGTGTATACACACACACACACACACCCCCACACCCCCACCCACGCACAGATGTGAGTGCTAAGTGAGCAGCAGTAGTACTTAGAGACAGGTCCTTACTCAGCACCAATCATTAATTCATGACGTTCCTCTTAGACTGAAGTTCTCATCAGAAACCTCAGCTCTCCTCCAGACGTCCAAACCAAGCGACGGATAGAAACATACATCAGGCATATGGAGGTGGAAAAAGAGAGATTTTAGTTGAGGGGGATGATTTAAAGAGGAAGGATTGTGTGTGTTTCTCTCTCTGTGTGTGTGGCTTCTAAAAATAACCACCTCCCTCCACATCATGTCCCATAAAGGGAGATCTTTTTTTTTTCCCTCTCCCATTCCAGCTTCAAATCTTTCTCATCATTCTTTTCTGCTCTCTTTCACCAAAGGCGCCCGAGCTCCTGACCTCAGCTGACGTCCCGGCATGACAAGTCGGAAGTTTTTTGCCGTTTTTCTGCAGCTCCCCTTGTTCTTTGTTGGGTATTTTTAAATCACAAAGGAATAAGTCGATGGTTTCACGGGGAAAAAGTTATTTTTAATGCAGCAGCAACAACAAAATGGAGGAACTATCCTTCTCTCCCTCCAGCTGTTTCCATCATTCTGCTGTTGCCCCCCGTCCATCTTCCCTCCTCCCCCACTCAGCCCTTTTCCTTTGTCCCCCGGCTGTCCCTCTGTAATCCACTGTGTCTTTTTTTGAAGCGGTACAGCATGTTGCTAAGCTGCACTTTGGCCCCTAATGGACCCAGTCAATGGGGCGAACTGCCACCCTGTTGTATCTATCCAGGTCAAGTGTGACCGCGTGTGTGTTTGTGTGTATGTGGTTTTGGACGGTGGCCAGATTCGAGGATTGTGTGTACAGCTTTTTCTTTGGCCTGCTTGTTGTTTGGATGTGTGCTTAATGGCGGCGCTGCACGCTTGCAAAGAAAGATAAGCGGCTTTTGAAAGGCTGCAACTGATCTCAGTCGAGTTTAATGTCCAGCTAATCCGCCGCTACATTTGGCGGTTTGATTCTAGATTCCTGCGATGTTCAGGGGGACGATGATGTTCCAAGGTGGAGGTCAGACCGTGTGAACAACTTTGATTCTTTTTTCTCTCTTGTAAGAATTTTACATTAATGTTTTTTTCTCCATCTGAATAACCAGCATTCATATTCAGATGCCCCTTGTGACATATCCTTTGCTAGATTTTTTTTGTTTAGCCATTTGTGGCCCCTGGAGTGACTTTGTGTGGCCCTGAGCCCCCAAAATTAAACAAATTAGAACAAAATTAGGACTTTAAAATTAAAATCTGCTCACAAAAATGTTAGATGAAACAAACTGATGATCTTTTCCAAGTTTTTTGGTGGCCTTATATTTTCATGATAAATAAGAGCACTGACTTATATTCTAAAATACACCATGGTGTAAAATTTATTTAAATACAGTAAGCATCAAATGAATGCTGATCTAGATTCTGTCTTTATTTATGAGAGTAGACTAAATAGTTTTCCAGTTTTCTTCAATCGAGTCCTAAATAATAAGCACTTTCGTTTAACAAGGGAAAAAAAAAAACGTTTTAAGTTCTGGATTTGTGATCCTGACATTAAAGTTTGTGGCTGTTACCTAAGACTTGTGGAAAACTTCAGGCAGAATAAATTATTCTGCATGATACCAATTTGATGATTGGAGTAGAAAGTACACATTCGCAGTTCAGCATTCACAAATTTAGCTATTTGTCAGTTTCTCTGTGGAGTGAGACTGCTAAATATTTGTGGAAAATTCATCCATTTGCGGACTTTCTCGTAGAGCGTATGTGAGATATTTGAAGAAAAACGCAGCTTGGGAAGCTGAAATAATGAAACAAGAGGGCAAGATGAGATAAACATAAGAAAAGTCACGTTTGACAAAGGTTTTCTGTGTGCCGGGGTGTATTCTCTCTCAGCTGTCAGACGCAGGCTTATTTGTACAGAAGTGTTTTGTCAATGAAGGCGGACACACTTCTGAACCCTTCTGTGATTACACATGGAGAGACTGGCAACACTTCCTGTCCACACCGTCAGCTGTTCCAAACATCAGAATGAAAAGCGAACAACAGCTGACTGCAGAGCCACAGGGCTTCAGAAATGTACTCACACCCTCATTTGTAACAACTGCTTTTTCAAACCAGAAACCTTTGGGGTGCTGGAGGGACTGTGGCAGACCAACACTAAGAAAGTCCAGAAGATGTTGCACAAGTTCGCTCAGTCTCTGTCAAATCGTATGGAGAGCTTGTGTGAGCATCAGATTCTCATTTGGATTTAGTTCTAGACCAGCAAATAAAGCCATTGTTACCTTTGGTCCAGCTGAGCAAAGTTGCTTAAAGCCCCAAAGGCTACATAATCCCAACAAAATCACACTTTTCAGCAACATCAGTTATACTATTTTTAAATTAAAGAAAAACATATATCATCCGGAAATGATCACATTTTTCCATAAATGGGAATGAATATGTTGGTTTTTTATATAATGGAAGCTTCAAATTTCATAGAATTTCAGATAATACATATCATGCAAAAAGCATTCACTATGTAACAAGTGAACTTGACACACTGCTAAGACAAACATGTATTTATTAATTACCTTTTATACCTCTTACACTTGCTAATGCTAACCTTTTTTGTTGCTAGGCTTTGCTAACCCTAGCTCTTTTTTTGCTGCTAATAGTTCTAGCTCACTAGTTTGTGGTTATGACCAAATCAGAAACAAAATATGCAAGGATGTGAATTTACTGTACTGTCCACCCAGTAAATGCAGATTCCTATCTTTTCTTGGTGGATAGAAATGTTCAACCAAACAGGCAACAATAAAAAATCACCCCTGTCCACATAAATCTGCAACTGACAGAGAGGGACCCGCCTGCAAGTTTGCGCTGTCCCATAGAAAGAAGATAAAGCTACTAATGGAATGGGTTTCCACTAATGGAACGCCGAGCCGTGCGTGTCTGGCGAATGTGTGCACGCATCAACAAAGCTGCATCTTTCATTAATGGCCACATTCAAGCACAGCCTTTCTTTCCCTTCTATTTACAGCTCAGCCTCTGTGTCTGTACATGCAGGCATCTATTCAGTCTCACCTACTGTTTCCAGGCTACAGAGCTGCTCTTCACAGCCCCGCGCTGCGTTGCTGTTGTTGTTATAGAAAAGTCTGCTCTGCTTTTCCAGCAGAGAGGGAACAAGTTCTGGTCCTGAACACAAGCACACTTTTGTCTTGGCTCTCTGCATTTGATTTGGTTTTATAAATGAGAAATGTGTCACTGAATGAGAAAGTTAAACATTATGTGGAACAATAGTCAAGTGTAGGTCCCCATACCTCTTGTTTTTTTTTTGTTACTTTACAGTTACTTTACCCTTTCCTGCACAGTGACACATTTCTTGATGTTTCTTGTTGTAATCAGGCAAAAGGACTTTTGTAAGAATTAATACATTTTTCAAAAAGTGTTCAATGTTTTTTTGTTTGTTTTTTTCAGTTTCAAGGTTGTAATTAAGTGAAATATGTCCATATTGTAGTTACATTGATATTCAGGAAAGCTTTCTGACTACATCTAGCTGAGTAGCGCCCTCTTGTGGACACAATAATGCAGCATGAAACAAACACTGTATGGAGTACATCTAAAAAATATATAGAATATAGAGAAAAGATTTGGATATCTTTTGTCACTCATTTCAGAAAATTAAACTCATAAATNGATAGATAGAAGTACTTTATTCATCCCAACAGGGAAATTACTTCGCAGTTGCAGCTTAAAAACAATCATAATAGACACTCAGTAATGACTACCACAAGTAGTAGTTGTAGCTAAAATAAATAAAATACAAATATAAAATACTATACATCATAATTGTCAAATGCAGTAAGTATAAAATCTAGCTTAAAATCTAGCTTAAAAACAGTGCTTACAATGATTCAGATACAAAAACAGATATGTATATTCATGTATGCTTGTGTTTCTTACCTTCTGCACAATGTGATCTATATTAACTTTTATTTCTTGGAGCTTCTAAAACATATGCAACCCTCTCTTCTCTGAACTATAATAATTTTGAGCAGTAAAACATATCCAGATTCCTGAAACTGAGATGACATCAAACTAAATCTGATATTAATATTTATTGAATTTACAGAACCTTGCAAAAGAATTCACTTTTCATATTTTGCCATATTACAATGTATTTTAATAGGATTTTATATGATTGCCATTCTTAATGATGTGAAGTTTCACATCATTAAGAAGGCGAGAATGACTATGAGGGAAAATTAACTTTTCTTTAAAAGACAGAAATCTCCAAGCAAATTATCAGCAATATCTAAAGCTTTTTATCCAGTCTGAATG